>JAVJIF010013162.1:0-129111 GCA_038442645.1 Agave tequilana
AGAGGCTATTGGCAGCCTCTTATACGAGATGATTCGTTCTGAGGTGAGGCTGGTAGCCGCTTTGTCAGAGATGATCCGTTTCGGGGTAGTGGGCGTCACCTGTGAGATCACTGGCATCATTGCCAACTTTCAACTTTGGTGGCCTTTAAAGGCGATCCACTTCGGGAAGGAGGGCATCCCACCTGTCCAGACCACTGATATCAGTGCCAATTCCCATTATACGTGATCTATCGTGTTGGCGACGATAAGTTTTATTGCCAGGCTTCAACAAAATGGCCTGGCAAGATCTGCCATTTTTTGTGGAGAATAATGACCGTGTCCTGGCGGCGCCACTGATTACGGCCTTGTGCAGGAGGAAGGCCTTCTTTGTCCAGTCGATTTGACTTAGAAGCGGGTAAAATCACTTGTATGCTTTTTGGCGCAAATGACCCTGTCGAGCAACTGGGTGTGTTGTATGAAACACAACTTTGATATAATATCAATGTACTCCTCCTTTTTAAATCAATGAAAGTTTATCTCTTGATTATCTGATCTTTGCTTGCTTTCTTTGAGGGTTTGGCCATAGCGGGGCTAAACTGTATGCGGAGTTAAGGACATAGTCCCTTTCTTTGGTAATCTTCGCGAGGCTGGCATGTCAGCGTCTTTTTAGAAGGCTAAGGTAAACCTTTCGGCGAAGTCCTTGAAGGATTGTGCGAAATCCGCACTTTAAGCCAGGGCGAGGTTAACCCTTAACGGAATCGAAGCAGCGCTTCTCGGGAAGCGCTTTGGGCGGCGTTTCGAATTAATTCGAAACGGCGGCATACGCCCTTTTCGAGCCTCATTTCAGGCGCTGATTGGCCTATAAAAGCCCGATCGGCTGAGCAGGAAAAGATCTCCTTTTTCAGAGAAATTTCTTAACTTTCCCTCTTCCTCTTCCTTCTTCATTCAGAGAACCTTGAGAACTCTTGCAGCTCTGCAATGGCGCCCAAAGACGAGCGGGAAAAGAAGTGGCGACTTCTGCAGCGGAGGGCCCTCCTCCTCCGGTCATCGAGCGACCAGTCACCGGTAAGGGATTTTCCTATCTGATTAGAGACTGTGGTCTCTCTCCTTTGGAGCCGACATTTGGCGATTAGGACGATTGAATATGATCCGTCCTCATTAGGGGAACTTGTTTCCTTGAACCTCCCTATTTTCCTTGCACAGGGAATTAAGACCGAACAGTTCTTCCTTAGGCTTCCGTACGAAGCCATTACTCTGGCCGTCTCCATCCTGTTGAGGAACAGGATATAGGTCTGTTCCTTCAGTCATGGCCACGAGGTGACTTTGACCATGATGCCCTCTTGGTGACGTTAGCCCTTAGGGCTATACCACTTCCTGCTTAAGCGAAGTTGGTACTTTTGGACGCCTTCTGCAAAAATGCAATTATATTCGCGAAGCTGTCGCCTTGCTGGCCTTGCTTGCTGAGCGAGGCTATGCCTTAGTGAATTTCTATGTCTTCGTATTCACTTGAATGTCGAACTAATCATAGTTCGTTTCTGTCTTTGCAGTGCATTACGCTCCCGATATGCTGAGTAGTCTGTTTGGGCTGACCAGTGGAGCAGATGGTAACCTCAACCTGCAATTCCATGGACAGGCTTCTTTGTTCAGTGATCGGAGCTCCCTTGTCCGGGATACACTCATCCAAGGCGGTCATCCGCAGACCACGCGGAGTATCTTGACCACGGCTCCTCTTGAGGATATTGACCGTCGGACTTACAGGAAGCCCGACTTTATGTTCGGGGATGCCGCATCCGATCCCGATCGCCAGTTGCAGGCAGGCGAAGGACAATGGGTCTTTCAACTGGATGGTGAGAAGTTTTACCTTCCGTCGACTAAGCGGCACTTTCCTCTATCTTCTTTGTGAATGTGACTCAGGCTCGGAAGATGGTGTGGGGCATAAGCCAAAGCGTCGAATCCGTTCATGTTGGGAGATTGACCTTTCAGTCCGGCTATTCGAGGGCGGCCCTCCCCTCAGCATAATGGGGCTATACCCTAGGGAAGGTATCGCGGAACTTCCAGTGGGAGAGAACACCCGCTGTGGCGCAGACCTTTGGCACTCAATTCTGCGCAGTTGACGGGAACTACCCTGCAACTGACTTCAGGGCTCCCGGTTGGGTTCATCCTCCTAAGACATGGTGGGCGGACTTGACCAACTATATCCTTGCTCTTCGAGGAGGACTTAGAGGAGCTGAATCTCTATGAGGCCGTCAGGGCGACCTGCTACGGCATTGAAATGAAGGTGGCGTGCTTCTACGCCATCCTTGAGTTGTACTGCCCGGCTTCGGGGACCTTCTTCACCCCGTTGGCGAGTTGGGCATGGCTTTGCATGAGATGTGGGAAATCTCTGCCCTGCCTTTCGGGTCTCTTCCATACGAAGAGTACTTTCCCTGTGAGGCGGAGTTGGCTATTCTGGAGAAACAGGAGCCTGCGCTGCTCGAGACTTATCGGAGTTGATGTGCCACTTGCATATCTGTTCCAGCATCCACGGTGGTGGCAAGGGTAGCTCGAAGAGTTAAAGAGCTGGGGAAGTTACCTGTTCCCAGACATGAAGAATGCTCCTGAAGCAGCTCATCGCGGAGTTGCTGATGGCGATATAGTTGAAAGGATGGAGATGTGTCTCCAAAGGGATATCGTCGTAACAGAAGACGCTGGTCCCTATGAGAAGGGTGATACCCTTCGGAGCTTTCACCATCAGACCCGTCGGCCTATGTCTCGAAAGGCGCTGCTGGCCGGTTTCTTAACCGTCTGGTTAAAGAAGTGTGTTGTGCCTTCTTCCTCGGGTGACATCGTCCACCCGAATGTTCTGCTACCCGCTGTTCGCTTGGCCCATGGCCACCGTCTGGGTCTCCTCCCGGCCATGGTGTGTTGTATTCAAAGAGGCCTTCGCGCATTAACGGAGGCTTTCTGCAGGCCGCCGGCGACAAGACGTGAAAGAGTGCTATCCTTCCTTGCGATGGACCCAATCCTAGGGTGGGTCTGCCGTATACCTACTTGATGGCGTGGTTCGCCCTACACTGCCCTACTTTGATTGGAGCTGGGGAAGACCCTCCGCAGGGTGTTCGAACGGCGCTTCTCCGCCGATTCGAAGGTTGTTCTTGGATGAAAACCTACGTGGCCGAGGCCTGTAAGTTAGTGCGTCGTCATGACGCTTATAGCCTGTTCCGCTGTTTTCCTCGCATTCGGGGTGCAGGATACAACGAGGAATTCTGAGATGCGGAGTCAGGGCGGTCTCCCATGAGTCGGGGCATTTTCGAGTGGCTGGTCAGCATCCGGCCCTCGCACTTGCTGTACAGGAGTGGGGATACCTGCTACCTGGAACCCTACGTCCCGAGTCGATTTGCCCGCCAATTCGGGTACGACCAGCTGTATGTGGGCAACCCCAATTCGGACCTGGCTTTCATGGGGAGTCTTATTGATGGGGCCCGTGCCTGGCGGTTCTTTACTGCGGATGGCACTGGGGCGTGGCTACGCACGCCGCTGCAGGATCCCGGCCTCTCGACGACCCTATGCTTTTGCCAGTGGTACGCGGCTTCCAACTCCACACCTCCTGGATTTAATGCCAATAGTACGGGTGTGAAGTTAATCTCTCAGCGACTGAGGCGGAAAGCCTCTGATAAGAGAGAAGGCAAACGGGTTCGTGTCCCCGGCTTGGAGGAGTTCATCGCTGTGGATGACAGCGAGGCTTCTGATGCGGGGAGCCTTCGCTTTGAGATGGGGGCTGGAGCTGATACTCCTGCGGCTGGCTCTGGTGTGGTGGGGACGTCTTCCCCACGACGTGCGGGAGGAGTGGAAGAAGAGGATTCTGACGTCAACTTCAAGAGAAAGCGGGCAGGTAGCGGATCTCGTGGGAAGTCATTGGCGAAGAAGCCCCGTCGCCAAGCTCCTACGATTGTCGTAGAGGGTTATCCCTCTACAGCGATTCCTCCTGCTGCCGCACTAGCAGCTGAACCGTCGGTCGCTGAACCGACTAGTGGTGAATTCGCTCCAGGTCTGGGTAAGGTTAACCTTGTTCATATAATACGCCTTTTTGTGCGTTCCCATTGACTTATCATCAATCCTTTTTTTGATTGTAGGAGCTGAGGCAGCTGGAGAACAAGGGGACATTATGATCCCCTATTCACTTATGGGGCTGCAACCGGTTCCCCTGCTCACTCGGAAGAGTCTGGGAGTGGCGCGACTGATGTTGGTCCTTCAGGCGTTGGGACTTCTAAAAGAAGTCCTGAGGCGTCGAGCTCTATCGGGTGGTCTACAGGATATTCGGCAAGCGAAAGCGAGCCGGTTGTTCGTGCTGATTCAGGCAAAAATTTTCCGATGGAGCCTCTGGAGACTGGTGGAGCCGACGAGATGTTCGAGGTAACATCATCCCTTGGTATTGTCGTACCCTCTTGGCTTCTTCTGTATATAGTGTCCCGACTAACCACAGTTCTTGTTACAGGTGTTCGGCCTCAAGATGCATCAGCTTCAAGGAAGCTGGTAGATCTCCCCGAAGGATCGAGGGGTGACATGAGCACTTCGGCCACGGCGGATGCTACTGTGTTGGACGCGCTGTATGGCGACCTTCCTTCTTATCAGCCTAAATCAGCTGAAAGACCAGAGGTTGAAGGGACGACAGTGCCGGAGGTATCCTCACTCCCAATCACATCAACAAGTGAGGTGCGGACTGTTTTGCCGAGTGCGGCACTGAGGGTGATTGCAAGCCCTACTTCTCCAACCCTGGTGGTTGAGCCTGCTGCCCAGGAGGTGGTTACCAGTCCTACCTCGGCGGTGGCTGGCGTGCTGGTTTCGATGAGGACTCCGCCAAGATCGCCTTCGGCTAGTCCTGCTGCTATCAGTGTTCCCGCTGCTTCTTCTGCGACAGCGTCGACCAGGCTGGTGGACTTCTCCGAGGTTGCCTCCCTGCCCGAAATGGCTGAGGCCGAGAATGATTACATAGGTGACCTGGTCGATAGCTTTTATAAAAGCTTGGAGCGAACCATCGTCCTAGTTTTGAAGGGCTCGCCTGTACCATTCTCAAAGCTGAAGGTGGTCCTCTCCCGTGATATTGAGAGTATTCGGGACTTCGAGGGGTACCATCAGGCTACTGCTTTAGAACTCCTGGTGGATGACCTTGAGAAGGCTGTAGAGGAGTGGCGCCATTTCTATTGCTCAGACCCGGCGTCCTTAGCTGACGAGCAGTTCGCTTGTCTTGTTGCCCGAAAGCACGAGGCTCGGCTTGCTGCTGACGAGGCTGCTAAGGCCGTCTCTTCTGATTTGAAATCCTTGGAAACAAGGCAAGCGGAGGTTGGAAGTGCAATTGACCCTCCACTAGTGCTCTTCTTGGTGCTGAGGATAAGATTGCGAAGGCTGAGGAGATGATCAAGAAAGCAAATCTCCTCTTATCCAAGGCCATACCGGTGCGTCTTAAGGAAACTGCGCGGCTTGAAGAGCTCAGGGCTCAGAGTGAGGAGTTTGCGCGGCAGGAGTTGTCACAGAGGGCAACTTTGGCGGAAGTCGAAGCTCGTCTGGCCCAGGCGGTGGAGTTTGATGAGGCTGAGCTGAGGTCACAAGCGCTTGCCCAGGCTGCTGATGACAGGAAGACGAGGCTGAATGCCCTCGGAGAGCAGCTCAGGTCGTACAGTGTACGCTTGTAGGTCATTGTATACGTGCCTCCATGTATCCCCATCTTTTGGCATTAATGGAAATTCTTTTTTTTGTTTTGGCTTCTGTCGAATCTCCAATCTTGTTCTTGCTTGAGGACGTAGTCTTTGAGACGTGGCTATCCGTCGGTTCAGAGGTCGCAATGACATAACCGATTAAGACGTCAGCAATCTCGAGGTTAGCCCTTTGCTGAAGGGGAGATACTTGTCTTTTGTAAATGTCAGCAAGCATCGGTGAGTCCTGTCTTTTGTAAGTGTCAACAGGCTCAAAGTTGAGACTTAGCTGTCTGCTGGTTCAGAGGTCGCAATGACATAACCTGTTGAGACGCTACTAAGCTTAATGGTAGATGAACTTGGCTATCTGCCAGTTCAGAGGTCGCAATGACATAACTGGTTGAGAAGCCACCAAGCTTCAAAAATTGGTGATACTCGTCTTTTGTAAATGTCAACGAGTATCGAGACCTGTCTTTTGTAGATGTCAACAGGGCTCAAGGTTGAGACTTGTCTTTTGTAAATGTCAACAAGCTCAAAATTGAGACTTGGCTGTCTGCTGGTTCAGAGGTCGCAATGACATAACCGGATGAGACGCCACCAAGCTTCAAAAATTGGTGATACTCGTCTTTTGTAAATGTCAACAAGTATCGAGACTTGTCTTTTGTAGATGTCAACAGGGCTCAAGGTTGAGACTTGTCTTTTGTAAATGTCAACAAGCTCAAAATTGAGACTTGGCTGTCTGCTGGTTCAGAGGTCGCAATGACATAACCGGATGAGACGCCACCAAGCTTCAAAATTGGTGATACTTGTCTTTTGTAAATGTCAACAGTATCGAGACCGTCTTTTGTAGATGTCAACAGGGCTCAAGGTGAGACTTGTCTTTTGTAAATGTCAACAAGCTCAAAATTGAGACTTGGCTGTCTGCTGGTTCAGAGGTCGCAATGACATAACCGGATGAGATGCCACCAAGCTTCAAAAATTGCAATGGAGTTTGGAAAAAGTCTCGTTTTCATGGGGAGAAACGAGGGAATCACTGTCATAGGTTTAGTGTTAACGTAACAGCAAAATGTATTTGTGGTCTTACCATTCTATGGATGAGAATTGGTAAGTGATTTTGGAGGTCTCATTCTCACGGGGAGAAACGAGGGGATTGCTGTCATAGGTTTAATGTTAACATAACAGCGAAGCATATGTGGCCTTACCATCCTATGGATGAGAATTGGTAAGTGATTTTGGAGAGGGAATCAAATGGAACTGGTCCCTTAGGATTTTTAGCAAATCCCCAGCTGTCAACGGGTTTGATATGCCTTTACCGACTACCGTTTGAGTCGGGCTAGCCATGCTATTCCCCTCAGCATGATGAGTTGTTGAGGACTTATGTTGGGCTTAAAGGCCAACATTTCCTCTATCCTTAATCGTTAAGGATATTGGATTATCGGGTTAATGTCTGCATAACCCTAACTCTCCTTTAGGATAACTGGTGCACGGCCAGGTTCCTGTTGGTTTATGGCTGTATGATCTCACTCGGAGGAAGAGAAAGGCTCTCTTTGTGTGTACTTCGCACACGAGGGTCTTGATCAGAGGTGTAATGTTAACTTGATCATGAGAAGGATCCTTGATTAAGGATAATACTTCTTTAAGAACTTGCCATTGATCGGCATCATGAGTAGGTCGCCCTCTGCAGTCGTGAGGCGGTATGCTCCATTTGAATAGACTGTTTCTATTACAAACGGTCCTTCCCATTTAGGCTGAAATTTGCCTTTGGTCTTGTGTGTCATAATCATCGGTCGTCTGACGGCTAAGACCAGGTCTCCTTTCTGGAAGACTCTCTGTTTGACCTTCTTATTGAAGGCTTTTGAGATTCGAGCTTGATATAGCTCAATATGCTGCTGAGCTTGGAGCCGCTTCTCGTCCAGGGCTTCGAGCTCTTGAAGGCGCAATTGATCATTGACTTCTAATGTGCACTTGGTGGTCAGGGCCACTCGTAATGACGGCATCTGGATTTCCAACGGGATGACTGCTTCGCAGCCATATATCAGAGAAAAAGGCGTATTGCCTGTCGATGTCCGAACCGTGGTTCGGTAGGCCCAAAGACATTCACCGAGCTTTTCGTCCCAATCTCGCTTATTCGAGGAGATGAATTTCTTGAGCAACTTGATGATTGTTTTGTTGAATGCTTCCGCCAAGCCATTGGCAGCAGGATTATAGGCAGTTGAAGCCACATTCTGAATTCGGTATTTATCGCAGAACCGATAGAATACTTGGCTTATGAATTGGGGACCGTTGTCGTGGATGATCCGCCTAGGACACCAAATCGATGGAGGTTTTGACTTCAACCAGTGGTATAGCCTCCACCCATTTGAAAAGTAGTCGGTTATTGCTAGGATAAACCGGTGACCTTTTGTCGAAGAAGGGCTGATTGGCCCTACGACGTCTATTCCCCATGCTTCAAATGGCCATGAAGCAGCAGTCGGGTGGAGCAACTCCGAGGGCTGGTGTATGAAGTCTGCATGAATCTGACATGCTTTACACCTTCGTGCATATTGGATGGCGTCGGCTATCATAGTTGGCCAATAGTATCCCAGCCTATGCAACCTGTCTTTAAGCTTTGGACCTGGCTGATGAGCTCCGCAAGTGCCATCGTGCGCCTCTTGAAGCGCTTCCTGTGCCTCTGAACGAGAAAGGCATCGGAGGAGAACACCGTCATATGAGCGACGGTAAAGTGTCTTCAGAATTGGATCGTAATAGAACCGGAGAGACCTTCGCCTGATGGACGCCGCTTCCTTGGGATCGTCTGGAAGCAGACCGTGCAAAGCATAGTCGATGAGAGGAAAGCGCCAGTCTCTTGGTTCAAGATCTGTGGAGACATTATAGGCTTCTCGAGTTCTTAGCATGTGCTTGAAGCATACAAGGTGTCGAGTTGCGATTGTGAGGTGATACTCGGTGTCGGCTGGCAAGGCTAGCGTTGTTGCTAACGCAGCAAGGGCGTCCGCCTTAGTATTTTGAGATCGGGACACATGCCCGATGTAGAAACCTTCAAATAGGTTAGCCAATTCGATGGCTGTATGGTAATAAGGCACTAAGTCCTTATGGCGGACTTCGTATTCGCCTTTAACCTGATTGATGATCAGTTTTGAATCGCCATAAGCTTCGAGGTAGCGTACCCCCATTCCATGGGCGAGCTGAAGACCAATGAGCAGAGCATTATATTCTGCTATATTGTTGGAGCACGATTCTGTCAGAGAAAATGCTCTGGGCAGGACATGATTCTGTGGGGAGATAAACACAACCCCCACTCCGGCAATAATCTTGCCTTTAGGGCCCATTCGCGATGCTCCATCAAAGAACATCTGCCATACTTCCTCTTCTGAGGTTGCATTAGACTCGAAGACCTCATCAGGGATGTCTTCGTGAAGTTTTGAATGCTCCGGAACTGGATGAGCAGCCAAGAACTCTGCAAGGGCCTGGCCTTTAACCGCCTTCTGAGGCGTGAAGATCATGTCGTATTGAGACAATAAAAGTGCCCACTTAGCCAATCTTGAATTCAATGATCCTGGCTTCGTCATAAGAAGACGCAATGGGTTTACTCTGGAGATGTCACGTATGGTCTGGCCGACCAAATAATGTCGTGTCTTCTGGACAGCGAAGACGAGAGCTAAACACTCTTTCTCGATAGTGTTGTAGCGAGATTCCGCTCCTATGAGATATCTGCTCAGATAATAAATGGCCTGCTCGTGGCCATTGTCGTCCTTTTGAGCGAGGAGGGCACCGAGGGAGTAGTCCATAGCCTTTACATAAAGCAGGAATGGCTTCCCTGATGCAGGGGCCACTAAGACTGGAGGCTTTGTGAGGTACCTCTTGATGTCTTCATAAGCTTCCTGACAAGCTTGATCCCATACGAAGGAAGTACCCTTTTTCATGAGCCGGGTGAACGGCTGACAGCGGCCTGAGAGATTTGCGATGAATCTTCTGATATAAGCCAGCCTGCCTTGCAAGCCTCTGAGCTCTTTGAGATTCCTTGGCGGAGGCATGCTCTGAATAGCTTTGACTTGTCTGGGTCAAGATGAATTCCTTTTGATGTGACAATAAACCCAAGGAATTTGCCGCTTGACACTCCCAAGAAGAATTTTGTCGGGTTCATTTTCAGTTGATGAGCCCGCATTATGTCGAACATCGTTCTCAGGTCGCGAAGATGTTCATTCTTGTTGCGGCTTTTGACGGCGATGTCGTCAACATAGCACTCCACCGTTTTTCGGATATGATCGCGAAAGATCATACTCATTGCCCGCTGATAGGTTGCTCCGGCGTTCTTCAGTCCGAAGGGCATTACAGTGTAGCAGTATACCCCCAATGGTGTTCGGAACGAAGTATGCTTCTCATCGTTGGGATACATCTTAATCTGGTTGTACCCTGAAAAGCCGTCCATGAAAGACATCCTTTCGAACCCGCATGTGTTGTCAATCATGACATCGGTGATGGGCAGCGGAAATTCATCCTTGGGACAGGCCGTATTGAGGTCACGGTAGTCGATGCAGATCCGTATTTTCCCGTTCTTCTTGAGGACGGGGACTATATTAGCCACCCAATCTGGATGTTGTTCCTCCCGGATGAAGCCACACGCAATGAGCTTGTGAACTTCGGCTTCAATAGCTTCCATGATGTTCGGACGAAACCGACGTTGTTGCTGCTTGACTGGCTTGACGTCAGGCTTGATGTTTAGACGGTGCATAGCGACCTGTGGATCAAGTCCGGGCATGTCTTCGTAGCTCCATGCGAAGACGTCTATATACTCTCTTACGAGTATTATCAATTCTTCCTTTTCTGTAAGTGATAGGCTTTCACTTATAAAGATGGGCTTAGGGTGGTCTTGGCTACCCAAGTTGACCTGTATCACCTTATCTTCAGTAGGTGGCCCGCGCAGTTCAAATCGTTTTTTCCATTGAAGGTCTAATTGCTGGGCCCATGGTTCCTCATCAGTGGCTTCTGCGGGCTCCAATTGACTGCTTGAGGTCATATTAGCAGTGAGGTCCTTGAACATTCCTCCTATGCTGATATCGGAGTCCCACTCGGAGGAAGAAGCCGAATGTGATGGAATTGGTCCATCGCCCTTGACTTGAATGGTTGCTGATGATGTGGGTGTAACATACCCCAACCCCCTGCGTGTACTATCATAGTAATTTGCAGGCTTCCTTTAGGCACAAAGTTCCGCATCAAACTGCGCCTTCCTTTTCCGAAATTCAGGCCTGCTCCGTGCTTCAAGTCGTACCCCATTTTCTTCATAATACGGCGCGCTGGCCGCGCGTAATGAAAGAATTGTGGAGTGTCTGAATCTGAGCTTGAATCTGCGATTGTGGATCCCCGTGGCCGGGTTCTACCGAAGATTATCGGCGGCTGACCTTGTTTGGACGGAGGGATCACTAGTGTGGCCCCTTCTATAGCTTCCACAGATGTGCTGGCCACACTTGGCTCATGTACGGGCACATGCAGAGAGCCATCCGTAATGGATTTAATCGACCCAATACTCGCAGGATAATCAAAAGAAATATTATCATTAATTACCCATTCTCCTTCATCCTCTGAAGGAGTATTACACAGGGGATTATTGAGACATGCTATAATTGGTTCACCAATCAGAATGGCTGGCATGCCTGTTTCGGACTCTGAATCCGCCTCGTTGCCACTTTCATCATCGTCTGGCAGCGATTCTTTGAGTGCTCCACCGGCTTCTTGATATAAGAGAGCGTCAGTGAAGTAATTTTCCACCCCTTTGAATGGTTGCCTCTCAACAAAGACAGTTCGTACTGTCGCATCATCTTCAACATATTTGAAGCATTGATGGAGGGTGGAAGGGACGATCCAGTTGGCATGGATCCATGGCCGTCCCAGCAGCAGGTTATATGAAGTGTCAGCATCAATGACATAGCACGTCACTTCTGACTTCAGGCTCCCAATTCTGCAACGGAGTCGGATTTTCCCCAGTGGATGACTGCTCCCAGCGATGAAACCGTATATTGTAGTAGTGGTTGCGGACAACCTGTACAATGGTATGCTGAGGAAGTAGAGAAGCCTTTTGGGGATGATGCTGAGTGCAGACCCTGGATCGACTTGTACCCGCTCAATGCATGTTGAACCGATATATCCGGTGTAATACAGAGGTCGATCATGCTTGTTATCTTTGAGAAGCATATCTTCCGCCGTGAAAGTAATGGCGGGCACCTTTGATTGTGCATGATGACATTCTGGGCAGGGAGACTGGGCGTCATCATTAGGGATCTCAGGCATGCATGTCAGAAAGGATTCTGAATTGGCTAGCGCATCCCTGAGTGCTTCTCTTGTTTCTTTCGAGAGGCGAAGGAGCTCGTGTATAGTGATACGAGCTGGGATATTGGCCAGCTGAGCCAATATGTCAAAGCGAAAGGGTGTATCAAACCCTTGGCCTGGGGGTTTCTTCAACACGTGGTCGAATCGTACCTCCTTAGGCTTCTCTTTTCCCTTGGTTGGGATTGGAGTGGATGCTGGTATTTGTACTGACGTCGTTTGCTGTTGTATCTCGTCAGTAGACTTTTCATACTGCCTCAAGTATGATTTTCCAGATCGGGTCCCCGTCTGTTGAGGCGCATCGGCTTTCGCTGTGCAAGCATGCTTTTCTCCTTCGGAATCACTAAGGGAAGCCGATGTAAGATTGCCGTCGTCTGGCAGGATGGAGATGACATTGCAAGACTTACCCTTTGAGTTGGGCTGCTTTGGATCCCGCTGTACGTCTTGGACGAGGTCCGGATGTATCCACATGACTTCTCCTGTCTCCAATGTTAAGGAACAAGACCCTTATTGTTTTGAGCTGTAGCTGGAAGATGCTTGACTTCCAACCGTGGCGCAGGGACGGAATAAGTCCCGTCAGGAACTGTGACCTTTGGAGCTTTGCCGAACTCAAGAGTCACCATATTGGCAGTGACTTTCTTTTGCTCCGTCTTCAACGTCAGAACTCCGGCGTCGACCAAGGCTTGAATTCTATCCTTGAGAACATAGCACTTGTCAGTAGGATGGTGGACCATCCTGTGGTAGAGGCAGTATTTAGGGTCGTTTGTGCGCCCTATCTCATTGGAACGCCGCGCATCCGGCAGCTTCATTTTGTTCCCTTTGTGGAGCAGATGGAATATGGTGACCACCTGATCGTCTTTGAACGAGTACTGCTTCGGAGGGGACTTGGGCTCCTGATTGTTGAAGCCGCTCTTCTTGGCCTTCGACTGCACATCTCCGGATAACTCCACAGACATAGTCTCTTTGCCTTTAGCTTGAGAAGGTTGCGGTAGGTCGCCACGCCCTTTGTTGTTCATCCCCTACTTGCCTCTAGGGGCGGATGGTTCGAACTTTTTAGCTGATTTCTCGGCTATCTCAGCTTGTTCGACCAATTCTTTCCAAGTGTGGGCTTTAACAGCCCCCATGCGAACTTCCACTTGATCTAGGAAGTTGTGTCTGCATGTCTGCAAAAGCATGGGTAATGGCATCCCTGCTGGGCACATCAACGATAAGTTTCTGAACCGTTCAATGTAGTCACGGACAGATTCGCCCTTCCTCTGCACAGTAGAGAGGAGTTTGTCCATGGTCAATTCGGTATCGTCCTCATAGAAACGAGAGAGGAATCGAGTTTTCAGGTCGATCCAGGAGTTGATAGAACCCGGGGGAAGACTTCGGAACCAGTCAAATGCCACCCCCTTTAAGGTGCCAATGAATAGCCTAGCCATGATGGCGTCATTGCTTATAACATTACCAGTCTGAGACCGAAAATAGTAGATGTGCTGATTTGGCGAGCTCTTTCCATCATAGATATGCAGCGTTGGCGGTTTGAACTTCGGTGGATATGGCACCGAATCCCACTCCAGCGGATAAGGACGGACTGCCCCTACCTTCTTTAATTCATCCCTCTGAGCTAGGGATGCGATTTGAGCTTGGAGGCCCTTAAGGACTTCGGCGTCTAAGGAAGAACCCTCCTTGGATTTCTCCGGCTTTGGTTGCTCATTGCTGAAGTGTTCCTCCTCATCGTGATTGCTCCCGGCATCATTGTTATTCCGGTTACTGAGGAGTTGAGTGAGCATCTGTTGAATATTGTCCAGGGCCTCTTGCTGAGTTCTGGAAGTTTGCTCCTGAGCTTCCAGGCGTCGACGAAGATCGTCGTTGACGTTATCAGCCATATTGACTGATGCTCTGTCTATTCGCACCGAACTGACTATCGCCGAAGAGGCGTACCCACTATCTTCATCTTCTTCGTCCGATGATTGGAGTGACCTCCTGGGCTTTGGCGGGGCTAGGGCCGTCGAGGAGGAAGGCTGTTCATAAGTGTAGGGTATCGCCACCCTGGATCTGGTGTTTCGGAAGACACCTTCTTCATGCACCAAGACTTCGCCTAAGCCTGGGCTGTAGTCTGGATCTGGGGAGCTGTAGGGGGTGTCGTCAGATGTTTGTCTTCCCCTGCGCAGCTCTCGTCCTCTCCCAGTCATGTTGACGGATGCGGAGGGGAGATCTCGCAAGATACTCCTTCTGCGATGATTCATCGGGGCTTGTACCGATAGCCGATCAAAAACTGACCGTCGTCTTGGAGGCGTGGTGGAAGTTGGTCCCAGCCGACAATGGACCGAGTGGAGTGTCACCGGCTGACATCCCACTTGTTGACAACAGGGGAAGAGGTTTGTCTATCTGTCAACAATTTCCTCAAATCGAACCCGGTTGGGTCCCTGCAATCGAGCGCGAAGGCTCTTTTGGGTCGCACATAGGGCGATGTCCTGCCTCCTTTATCCCTGTAGATGGGATTAGCACTGAATAGTGCTTTGGTTCTAGCTTCGCCATTAGACGCGAACTTAGTGCTTGACGCACTGGAAAGCGGAGCACGCTGCGGTGCTTTACCCGCTATGCTGCTGCGAAGGCAATTAGCCTTATATGGTACTTTGGCTTCGGCTTTGCGGTCATGAACCCTGCGCGTACTCTGTGGTACAGTAGCTTCGCTCATGAGAACGAGGCCAGTGCGAGGCATCGCTGCCCTTGAATTGGACGACGGTATGATTGCCGTTGTAACTTTATGATTGGAGCAGACAGGCATCTTGCCTTTTTCTTCACGAGAGAGGCGCGGTTTAGGCGTAGCTACGCCTGAAGCTTCGGTCGAAGACTTCTGTTTAGGCCTCCATACCCGCCTTGGCAGAGGAGACTTAGGTTCACAAGGAACCTGATTAGCCACACACGAGGCTGAGGGGTGTTGGCAGAATTCTGCTTCCGATTTTTGATTTGAAACCTTGGTCGTGGAAACCCTCCTATGCTTCCGTGCTCGAAGCGTTGGGCCACCCCAGAGAGGACTTCTTCAAATCTTCCTTGATCGAACTGAACCACCAAGTTCTCACAAGTAAAGGAATCAGACTGCGGACGTGCTCCCTTGTTGCGCCAAATAACCGCAGTAGGTCCGTAGAGAACCTTTTTAGTCTCCATAGAGACTTTCCTTGAAGATATAGCCAGAGAAGCTCTGGCTGCACCGGCTTTTCTGAATTCAGAGTTAGACCCGAAGGTCTGTTCGTCGCATTGCGACACTTGATTCTCGGCAGTGGAGAATTTCGTCCCCAGCGGAGTCGCCATCTTGTTTTCCATTATGTTTGCAAGGGGGAAAACTTACAAAAAAGGTTGAGGAGCTAAATTACAAGTATTCTTAAAAAGATTACAAGTAGATCTCCTCAGAGATTCTGGAGAAGTGTGCCGATAGGAGTCTGGTCAGCGCGCGACCACTTTGTCCCTTTGACGATGCGAGCGATGAGATTCCCTTCTCGCCTGGTTCGGGAATCAGAGAACAGAAGGTTGGTAGAACCCTCTTGGTGCTTCTCAAAATCGCCTTCAATAAAGAATTCCTTCTCGCCTGGTTCCGGAGATTCCTTTAGAAGAAGGACGATATTAGGGTATCAACACCCTGGATAGAGAAAGCAATTCTCTAAAAGGTCTCTGAATTCGAGAACGCACGGTGCTTTGTGAAGAAGCCTCTGCTTATGGAGCTCTTCTGCGCGTCTGTCTGCCTCTATTGATCTCTATTGATCTCTCTCGATTGATCGATCCCCTCTCCTTGTACCCCTGGCGGGCTATTTATAGGAAGAGCAAAGGGTATAACCGTCCCTTGAAGATATGGAAACAGATTGAATCAAATCTATTTAAATCTGAAAATTAGCCTTGCTGCGAGGCTAGGATAGCTTCTGCGGAGCTAGAATTGGCAGGTCGGTTGATCCTCTTGATCTGTTTTGATCCTTTCCATATCGTTGGAGGATTTCCCCCTGATCTTCTTACTCGTTTTTAGAAGAGTCAAGAGATTGCGGCAATCAACTGCCAAATTTGATCTCTGATTTGATCTTAATTGGATTTGATCTGATTGGATCCGATCTCATCCGGAGATTTGATTGGTCAAAGGTTGACTGTGGCAGATCAATAATGGCGCTGCCCGTATTGAGCTCGTGGCGGGGCTAGAGGCAATTCTTGGCGTAGTCCGAAAAAGAGGCTTTTCGGCGAAGCTGTCAGTTGGCTTCTTGGCGAGGCTTTCAGTTGGCTTCAAGGCGAAGTCGAGTGATATTAGCCTCTCAAACGAGGCTATCCCTTTGGGCTCATGCGATGCTAAGTGCTAGCATCTTTAGACCTGCTGAGGTCTGTTTAGAAACAATCCGGATTCACTGTCTGCTTGCTGGATCAGTGGAGTCCTGCTTCCTTGTCCCTTGGAGATGGGTGAAACTGGTCTTCAGCTCATCTGTCACTTATCTTTTGTAAATGTCAACAAGTTTAGACATTGTTCGGACCAATAAGAATCTTGTCTTTTTTAAGTGTCAACAATGACTAGTTCAATTATTAAGGGTAGCACGAATTTTTAAGAGGTGTTTCGAAGAGATGTGTACATTAATTGATAGCAACACTTGAGAGACTATTTATATGAGATGGATTTCTCATATGAAGGAATAAGGGGCATCACACAAGATTAGAACGACAAGGAGAGAAAGGAAGAGAGAGTGTGAATTGAATTTAATCTTTAGGTTTCTTCACTAGTATTTCTCAACTGTTTTTCTTGGGGTGTGAGAAGGTGTTCATTGTAATTGACGATTATTATAGTAAATTCAGGAAGCTTGAACAGAAGGCGTAGATCGGTATTTGATCAAACCTCTATAATTGTGTAGTGTTTGCGTTTGTGCATTATATTTTTTATTTTTTTCTTATTTTCGTCATCTTAGTACGCTTGTTTTCTCTCTCTCTTTCCCAACACATTTCTGTAAAATTTGTTTAGTTTAATATAAAAAATATTATATTCACTATAATTTTAGAGTTTTAATGCAGTGACAGGAGTTATAACATGTTATAGATCAAATCAAGTTCAATCCGCCGAACGTTGATTGACTTGCGAGACAAGGGCAGTAACACAAATATTAACTTAGAAAATTTGTAAAATTTTAATTCTTTGTTTTCTTTCCCCCTCCTTATGGAGATTAGCTCGGAGGTGAGCCCCCTCTCCCCCAAAAAATCAAATCGATACTTATGAGTGAAGATTTCAAGTTTTAGGCTTAGTGCCCTTGTGTTTTAGTATGTTAAAGTAGACTTTTTCTTAACTATGGCGCCCCAAGCCTTTTAAAGTTCCTACCAAATCCCTAAGCTTTTCCAATGTTTATCAAAAGACTTAATCTGAGTAAACACTTTATAACGACTAAAAGAAAATTATATATCTATTTCAATTGGGAAACATCTATTATGTTAGCTCGAGTAATATTGTAGTGGTCGGATTTTGATCTGCACCAGGATCACGACACGTGTCCCACCTAATCAGACCGCCCACAAGACATGCCAGCAGATCACTTTCTCGAGCACCACTCAGTCGTTCTCGAGGTCAATCCTGCTTCCGAGGACACCACCGCCCCGAAAACTCTTATACTCCGAACACCTCTTGACACTACAACAATATTTTTATTAAAAGTCAAGTAAAATAACGTCATTTTTAAAAAAATGACATCAAAAATACATTTAACGCTGGTTTTTTGGGCAGCTATCTCATCTATTCCACTCTCTCTTGATCTCTCCCTCTCAAATCCCCCCTCCACTGCCTCTCCGGAGCCTCCGCCGTCTCGAACTCTCCCCCCCCCCAAAGTAATCCCCCTTCTCGGGCCTCTCCGGAGCCCCCTCTGTTGTGCGCGCCGACAACAACCAATAGAGAATCACACAATCTTCACAGCCACAAAAACACCCAAATCACAGAAATCACAAGAGAAGAACACACAATCACAAAATACACGATTTAACGAGGTTCGGCCTGAATGCCTACGTCCTCGGGGCAATCAATGGAGAGATTATTACTTTTGAGGAGGGTTACAACTTACTAGCAACCTCTTTGAATGCAAGAGAGATACAGCCTTACTTTTCCCGCAGCCTTTGTGATTGCTTACAAACCCTAGAAACCAAAACAGCCTTAAAAACCCAAATCTGCGGAGCAGCAGATTTACACCCAAACCCGTCTGTCAGTCGACCGGTCGACCGACTTCCTCTTCCGGTCGACCGAGCGGTCGACCCAGAAAACCCGAGAGTTGGGTTGTTTACAGTCAGGCTTCTCGGTCGACCGGCCGGTCGACCGCTCCCTGGCCTGTGCACGTCGTGCACTTCGGTCGACCGGGCCGGTCGACCGAACCCTGCCAGATACTGCTGTTGCTGCTGTTTTCTGCTGTTTCTTCCATCGTCTCTTGTCGCCGACTTCCTCGACTATCCCTTGACGGTCCGGGTCAACTCCCTCAGTAAAAATCTCTCTCTTTCCAACAATTCTCCACCTCGGCGAAGATGCCAAAATCTGAGCCGACATCCAACGAACCCCAGTCTATCACCTGGCGAAATCGACACACGATCTCGGCTTGCGCGCACCGGACGAAATCGACACACGATCTCGGCGAAATCGACACACGATCTCGGCTTGGAATCTTTGGCTCATCTATTCCTGGAAAACATCGCACATGCTTTCCCTGCACTTCACCTTAGGAGAATTTTTCTTACCTGCCGATCATCAACTGTGGCTCCTTCTCCGCAACTTCACGACCTCACGAAGACTTCCTTATGAGCCAACACTGACTCTCCACTGACTAGCTCTATCTAGTCTACCTGTCTTCCACTGACGGTCCAACCAAGTCTGCGTAGAGCACACCAAATCATCGGCTTCTCCTGGATGCACACCACTCCTTATGCAAGCTCAACATCTTCTCTCCGGAAGATAAACCTGTTCATTGAGATCACACCATCTCACCACTACGTGAGATCCAACTGGCCACACCACTTCACCTCTACATGAAGTCTCTTCACCCCTACGTGAAGTCTCTCCAACTCTACGTGAAGCTCCAATCAGCCACAACTTTTCACCTCTACGTGAAGATCCAAAATAACATCTCGAGAACCTAATTAGCTTCATAAGAGTTGCATCACCAATGGCTGCGCCTTTACAGCTGCCTACGTACCTTTGCCCAAAAGGATCAAGCCAACCGTAGTTCATTAGAATGAGCTTTATCAAGCTCAAAAATGGTACCTTTATCTGCAGCAGTGAACCTGTCAGACTGAGTCATATGAACCTCTTCCCGACCATCATGGAGAGCAACGGCCTTCAACTTGAGCTTGTCGCGTTCACAAGCTTGAGATTCATGCTTCTTTAACCACGAGCGTGGTTTCACCTTGGTTCCAATGGCTGCAAATAACTCGACATCCTCAACAATGTCGTCAACCTGTTCAGCATCACCTTTGGTATCATGAACTCCACCCGGTGTCACCTCCGCTGAAGTATCCTTTGATGCCGAACCAACTGGAGATGATGGAGTAGCATCAACCTCCACCCGCTGCAATCCTTCCTTGGTCTCCGTCCTCTCCACCTGCTGAGAGACGGTGAACTTCAACGCTGAAGTTTCTCCAAATGTGACATTCCTGCTCATCACGATCTTCTTGTCTTCGGGATCCCACAGCCTGTAGCTGTTCTTCTTGACGCCCAAATAGACAAACCTCTTTGCCCGCGGATTCACCTTGCCATTCTTGGCACTGAAGTAAGCCGGACTTCCAAATTCCCGCAGCAAACCATGATCTTGAGCAATTTTCCCAGACCAATTTTCTAATGGAGCTTTACCTCCTATCGCAGTCGATCTGTTCCTGAGATGGCTAGCATACTCAGTCGCCTCAGTCCAAAGCGACTTGTCCAATCCTGAATTAGACAATAACTTCCGAACCTCCTCCAGCAAGGAACAGACTATCTCTTTAGCCAACCCATCTGTACCTGTTGAGAAGTGAGTAGCAATCCCTGTGTTCTGGTCAAACTGTAGGAATTGGTCAATGTCTATTCCAACATTACCAATGTAGAGCTCCTTTATCTTCCTACCTATCTGCCTCTCCATTTTTCCTCTCCACTTCCTCAACACATCTAGGGCTTCACCCCTTTGTCTCATTGGATATATCCACAACTGCCTAGATGAATAATCAATGAAAGAGACAAAGTACCTGTGACCTCCAAGCGATGTCGTCTTAGCAGGTCCCCATACACTCACGTGAACACAATCAAGAAGACCTTCATGTGGTGAGTATTGGTGCTGAATCTCACCGTCTTCTTGTCCAGAACGCTGTGTCCACCTTCCAACTTGCAGGTAGCAGCACCTTCCATGGATTCCCTCTTTGCAGGAGCTTGCAAAAAACTTTCATCTTCGTGTCTGACCTTTCCCTGCCAGTCCTCCGGGCCAACATCATCTGAAGAACTTGAAGTCTCCACCTGATCTGTAATCGTACTACCCTTCAAGTAGTAGAGATTTCCTCGGCGGACGCCCTTCATCACCACCATCGAGCCCTTGATCATCTTGAGATCGCCATCTCGAACCGATATCATCATGCCCGATGCTTCCAAAGTTCCCACGGAGATTAGATTTCTCTTCAACTGAGGTACATACCTCACTCCTTTCAGCTCCCTTTCCATCCCATCAAACATCCTGATTCGGATTGTACCTACACCCTCCACGCTACATGGGTGATCGTCGCCCATAACGACCGAACACCCCTCCAGCTGCTCAAAGTTGGAAAACCAGCCCCGATTAGGGCACGCATGGTATGTTGTACCTGTATCCAGAATCCACTCATCTTTCCATGAGTTACTAATAATGGGAGAACTGACTGAAAACGAGAAACCTGACGAGTCCGAATCTGCTCCATCTTCCTGTGAACTACTCCTCTGAGTCTTCGTCACCTTTGATAGATTTGCTTCAGCATTCGGCTCCTTCTTCTTCCCCTTGAACTTCGGACAGTCCACTTTCCAGTGCCCTATCTCTCGGCAGAAAATGCACTGATCCTTCCTCAGATCCCTATAGCCCGACCTGGACTTCGATCTTCCTATCACCTCCTTGCCCTTCCGCGATGAACTTCTGCTTCTTACTTCCAGTGCCTCCGCCACTGAGCTTGACTGTGAAGGATGCCTCTCATTCTTCCTTGTGTCATAACTCATCAATGCAGACGACACCTCATCATAATCCAAGGTCTGCCTTCCATTAATGAAGGTCAGTGTGAATGTCTCGTACTCCTCTGCAGGAAGTGAATTCAGAAAGATGACCGCCTTATCTTCCTCTTCTACCTTGACATCCAAATTCAGCAGATCTGTAAGAAGCTTCGTATATCGGTTGATGTGCTCATTGACTGTGCTCCCCTTCTGCATCCTGAACTGATACAGCTTACTCTTAAGCTGCAACCTGGACTCTACACTCTTCTTCAGGTACTTCTTTTCAAGGGTTTGCCACAGTTTCTTCGCTGACGTCTCATGTTGCACAAGGTATTTTATGTCTTGTGACAAGCATGAACGTATCAAGCCACATGCCGATCTGTTCATCTTTGCCCAATCTTCATCAGTGGTAGTGTTCTTCTTCCACTCCAATAGGAGAGTGTCCTCGAGGTTTGATGCATTCAGTGCATCCATAACCTCACATCTCCACATACCGAAATTGTTAGTCCCATTAAACTTAACAACTTCAATCCTTGGGTGATTGTTCATTGTCTTAACAGATGCAGTTTCTTCTGCCATTGAGATCTTCTTTTGATTCTCTAATTATGCGGAAAAATAACCAAATTGGAATAAATCTCTACTCAGATAAAAATGGGATTTTTACCTGCCTCTTGAAACCCTAGATCGAGTTTCTCACCGGATCTACTCCAAACACAGATTCAACGAGCCCTCCTTGCGTCCTCCTGAGATCGACACACGATCTCCTAGAAAACCAATACCTCTGACCTGAGATCGACACACGATCTTCACCTGATCAGATCTGGAACCCTTCGAATCCTCAGAATCCCAAGCGTAACCTGGATGCTCTGATACCACTTGTTGTGCGCGCCGACAACAACCAATAGAGAATCACACAATCTTCACAGCCACAAAAACACCCAAATCACAGAAATCACAAGAGAAGAACACACAATCACAAAACACACGATTTAACGAGGTTCGGCCTGAATGCCTACGTCCTCGGGGCAATCAATGGAGAGATTATTACTTTTGAGGAGGGTTACAACTTGCTAGCAACCTCTTTGAATGCAAGAGAGATGCAGCCTTACTTTTCCCGCAGCCTTTGTGATTGCTTACAAACCCTAGAAACCAAAACAGCCTTAAATACCCAAATCTGCGGAGCAGCAGATTTACGCCCAAACCCGTCTGTCGGTCGACCGGCCGGTCGACCGACTTCCTCTTCCGGTCGACCGGGCGGTCGACCCAGAAAACCCGAGAGTTGGGTTGTTTATAGTCAGGCTTCTCGGTCGACCGGCCGGTCGACCGCTCCCTGGCCTGTGCACGTCGTGCACTTCGGTCGACCGGGCCGGTCGACCGAACCCTGCCAGATACTGCTGTTGCTGCTGTTTTCTGCTGTTTCTTCCATCGTCTCTTGTCGCCGACTTCCTCGACTATCCCTTGACGGTCCGGGTCAACTCCCTCAGTAAAAATCTCTCTCTTTCCAACAATTCTCCACCTCGGCGAAGATGCCAAAATCTGAGCCGATATCCAACGAACCCCAGTCTATCACCTGGCGAAATCGACACACGATCTCGGCGAAATCGACACACGATCTCGGCTTGCGCGCACCGGACGAAATCGACACACGATCTCGGCGAAATCGACACACGATCTCGGCTTGGAATCTTTGGCTCATCTATTCCTGGAAAACATCGCACATGCTTTCCCTGCACTTCACCTTAGGAGAATTTTTCTTACCTGCCGATCATCAACTGTGGCTCCTTCTCCGCAACTTCACGACCTCACGAAGACTTCCTTATGAGCCAACACTGACTCTCCACTGACTAGCTCTATCTAGTCTACCTGTCTTCCACTGACGGTCCAACCAAGTCTGCGTAGAGCGCACCAAATCATCGGCTTCTCATGGATGCACACCACTCCTTATGCAAGCTCAACATCTTCTCTCCGGAAGATAAACCTGTTCATTGAGATCACACCATCTCACCACTACGTGAGATCCAACTGGCAACACCACTTCACCTCTACATGAAGTCTCTTCACCTCTACGTGAAGTCTCTCCAACTCTACGTGAAGCTCCAATCAGCCACAACTTTTCACCTCTACGTGAAGATCCAAAATAACATCTCGAGAACCCAATTAGCTTCATAAGAGTTGCATCACCAATGGCTGCGCCTTTACGGCTGCCTACGTACCTTTGCCCAAAAGGATCAAGCCAACCGTAGTTCATTAGAATGAGCTTTATCAAGCTCAAAAAATGGTACCTTTATCTGCAGCAGTGAACCTGTCAGACTGAGTCTATGAACCTCTTCCCGACCATCATGGAGAGCAACGGCCTTCAATTTGAGCTTGTCGCGTTCACAAGCTTGAGATTCATGCTTCTTTAACCACGAGCGTGGTTTCACCTTGGTTCCAATGGCTGCAAATAACTCGACATCCTCAACAATATCGTCAACCTGTTCAGCATCACCTTTGGTATCATGAACTCCACCCGTTGTCACCTCCGCTGAAGTATCCTTTGATGCCGAACCAACTGGAGATGATGGAGTAGCATCAACCTCCACCCGCTGCAATCCTTCCTTGGTCTCCGTCCTCTCCACCTGCTGAGAGACGGTGAACTTCAACGCTGAAGTTTCTCCAAATGTGACATTCCTGCTCATCACGATCTTCTTGTCTTCGGGATCCCACAGCCTGTAGCTGTTCTTCTTGACGCCCAAATAGACAAACCTCTTTGCCCACGGATTCACCTTGCCATTCTTGGCACTGAAGTAAGCCGGACTTCCAAATTCCCGCAGCAAACCATGATCTTGAGCAATTTTCCCAGACCAATTTTCTAATGGAGCTTTACCTCCTATCGCAGTCGATCTGTTCCTGAGATGGCTAGCATACTCAGTCGCCTCAGTCCAAAGCGACTTGTCCAATCCTGAATTAGACAATAACTTCCGAACCTCCTCCAGCAAGGAACAGACTATCTCTTTAGCCAACCCATCTGTACCTGTTGAGAAGTGAGTAGCAATCCCTGTGTTCTGGCCAAACTGTAGGAATTGGTCAATGTCTATTCCAACATTACCAATGTAGAGCTCCTTTATCTTCCTACCTATCTGCCTCTCCATTTTTCCTCTCCACTTCCTCAATACATCTAGGGCTTCACCCCTTTGTCTCATTGGATATATCCACAACTGCCTAGATGAACAATCAATAAAAGAGACAAAGTACCTGTGACCTCCAAGCGATGTCGTCTTAGCAGGTCCCCATACACTCACGTGAACACAATCAAGAAGACCTTCATGTGGTGAGTATTGGTGCTGAATCTCACCGTCTTCTTGTCCAGAACGCTGTGTCCACCTTCCAACTTGCAGGTAGCAGCACCTTCCATGGATTCCCTCTTTGCAGGAGCTTGCAAAAAACTTTCATCTTCGTGTCCGACCTTTCCCTGCCAGTCCTCCGGGCCAACATCATCTGAAGAACTTGAAGTCTCCACCTGATCTGTAATCGTACTACCCTTCAAGTAGTAGAGATTTCCTCGGCGGACGCCCTTCATCACCACCATCGAGCCCTTGATCATCTTGAGATCGCCATCTCGAACCGATATCATCATGCCGATGCTTCCAAAGTTCCCACGGAGATTAGATTTCTCTTCAACTGAGGTACATACCTCACTCCTTTCAGCTCCCTTTCCATCCCATCAAACATCCTGATTCGGATTGTACCTACACCCTCCACGCTACATGGGTGATCGTCGCCCATAACGACCGAACACCCCTCCAGCTGCTCAAAGTTGGAAAACTAGCCCCGATTAGGGCACGCATGGTATGTTGTACCTGTATCCAGAATCCACTCATCTTTCCATGAGTTACTAATAATGGGAGAACTGACTGAAAACGAGAAACCTGACGAGTCCGAATCTGCTCCATCTTCCTGTGAACTACTCCTCTGAGTCTTCGTCACCTTTGATAGATTTGCTTCAGCATTCGGCTCCTTCTTCTTCCCCTTGAACTTCGAACAGTCCACTTTCCAGTGCCCTATCTCTCGGCAGAAAATGCACTGATCCTTCCTCAGATCCATATAGCCCGACCTGGACTTCGATCTTCCGATCACCTCCTTGCCCTTCCGCGATGAACTTCTGCTTCTTACTTCCAGTGCCTCCGCCACTGAGCTTGACTGTGAAGGATGCCTCTCATTCTTCCTTGTGTCATAACTCATCAATGCAGACGACACCTCATCATAATCCAAGGTCTGCCTTCCATTAATGAAGGTCAGTGTGAATGTCTCGTACTCCTCTGCAGGAAGTGAATTCAGAAAGATGACCGCCTTATCTTCCTCTTCTACCTTGACATCCAAATTCAGCAGATCAGTAAGAAGCTTCGTATATCGGTTGATGTGCTCATTGACTGTGCTCCCCTTCTGCATCCTGAACTGATACAGCTTACTCTTAAGCTGCAACCTGGACTCTACACTCTTCTTTAGGTACTTCTTTTCAAGGGTTTGCCACAATTTCTTCGCTGACGTCTCATGTTGCACAAGGTATTTTATGTCTTGTGACAAGCATGAACGTATCAAGCCACATGCCGATCTGTTCATCTTTGCCCAATCTTCATCAGTGGTAGTGTTCTTCTTCCTCTCCAATAAGAGAGTGTCCTCGAGGTTTGATGCATTCAGTGCATCCATAACCTCACATCTCCACATACCGAAATTGTTAGTCCCATTAAACTTAACAACTTCAATCCTTGGGTGATTGTTCATTGTCTTAACAGATGCAGTTTCTTCTGCCATTGGGATCTTCTTTTGATTCTCTATTTATGCGGAAAAATAACCAAATTGGAATAAATCGCTACTCAGATAAAAATGGGATTTTTACCTGCCTCTTGAAATCCTAGATCGAGTTTCTCACCGGATATACTCCAAACACAGATTCAACGAGCCCTCCTTGCGTCCTCCTGAGATCGACACACGATCTCCTAGAACACCAATACCTCTGACCTGAGATCGACACACGATCTCCACCTGATCAGATCTGGAACCCTTCGAATCCTCAGAATCCCAAGCGTAACCTGGATGCTCTGATACCACTTGTTGTGCGCGCCGACAACAACCAATAGAGAATCACACAATCTTCACAGCCACAAAAACACCCAAATCACAGAAATCACAAGAGAAGAACACACAATCACAAAACACACGATTTAACGAGGTTCGGCCTGAATGCCTACGTCCTCGGGGCAATCAATGGAGAGATTATTACTTTTGAGGAGGGTTACAACTTGCTAGCAACCTCTTTGAATGCAAGAGAGATGCAGCCTTACTTTTCCCGCAGCCTTTGTGATTGCTTACAAACCCTAGAAACCAAAACAGCCTTAAATACCCAAATCTGCGGAGCAGCAGATTTACGCCCAAACCCGTCTGTCGGTCGACCGGCCGGTCGACCGACTTCCTCTTCCGGTCGACCGGGCGGTCGACCCAGAAAACCCGAGAGTTGGGTTGTTTACAGTCAGGCTTCTCGGTCGACCGGCCGGTCGACCGCTCCCTGGCCTGTGCACGTCGTGCACTTCGGTCGACCGGGCCGGTCGACCGAACCCTGCCAGATACTGCTGTTGCTGCTGTTTTCTGCTGTTTCTTCCATCGTCTCTTGTCGCCGACTTCCTCGACTATCCCTTGACGATCCGGGTCAACTCCCTCAGTAAAAATCTCTCTCTTTCCAACAATTCTCCACCTCGGCGAAGATGCCAAAATCTGAGCCGACATCCAACGAACCCCAGTCTATCACCTGGCGAAATCGACACACGATCTCGGGGAAATCGACACACGATCTCGGCTTGCGCGCACCGGACGAAATCGACACACGATCTCGGCGAAATCGACACACGATCTCGGCTTGGAATCTTTGGCTCATCTATTCCTGGAAAACATCGCACATGCTTTCCCTGCACTTCACCTTAGGAGAATTTTTCTTACCTGCCGATCATCAACTGTGGCTCCTTCTCCGCAACTTTACGACCTCACGAAGACTTCCTTATGAGCCAACACTGACTCTCCACTGACTAGCTCTATCTAGTCTACCTGTCTTCCACTGACGGTCCAACCAAGTCTGCGTAAAGCACACCAAATCATCGGCTTCTCCTGGATGCACACCACTCCTTATGCAAGCTCAACATCTTCTCTCCGGAAGATAAACCTGTTCATTGAGATCACACCATCTCACCACTACGTGAGATCCAACTGGCCACACCACTTCACCTCTACATGAAGTCTCTTCACCTCTACGTGAAGTCTCTCCAACTCTACGTGAAGCTCCAATCAGCCACAACTTTTCACCTCTACGTGAAGATCCAAAATAACATCTCGAGAACCCAATTAGCTTCATAAGAGTTGCATCACCAATGGCTGCGCCTTTACGGCTGCCTACGTACCTTTGCCCAAAAGGATCAAGCCAACCGTAGTTCATTAGAATGAGCTTTATCAAGCTCAAAAAATGGTACCTTTATCTGCAGCAGTGAACCTGTCAGACTGAGTCTATGAACCTCTTCCCGACCATCATGGAGAGCAACGGCCTTCAACTTGAGCTTGTCGCGTTCACAAGCTTGAGATTCATGCTTCTTTAACCACGAGCGTGGTTTCACCTTGGTTCCAATGGCTGCAAATAACTCGACATCCTCAACAATGTCGTCAACCTGTTCAGCATCACCTTTGGTATCATGAACTCCACCCGGTGTCACCTCCGCTGAAGTATCCGTTGATGCCGAACCAACTTGAGATGATGGAGTAGCATCAACCTCCACCCGCTGCAATCCTTCCTTGGTCTCCGTCCTCTCCACCTGCTGAGAGACGGTGAACTTCAACGCTAAAGTTTCTCCAAATGTGACATTCCTGCTCATCACGATCTTCTTGTCTTCGGGATCCCACAGCCTGTAGCTGTTCTTCTTGACGCCCAAATAGACAAACCACTTTGCCCGCGGATTCACCTTGTCATTCTTGGCACTGAAGTAAGCCGGACTTCCAAATTCCCGCAGCAAACCATGATCTTGAGCAGTTTTCTCAGACCAATTTTCTAATGGAGCTTTACCTCCTATCGCAGTCGATCTGTTCCTGAGATGGCTAGCATACTCAGTCGCCTCAGTCCAAAGCGACTTGTCCAATCCTGAATTAGACAATAACTTTCGAACCTCCTCCAGCAAGGAACAGACTATCTCTTTAGCCAACCCATCTGTACCTGTTGAGAAGTGAGTAGCAATCCCTGTGTTCTGGCCAAACTGTAGGAATTGGTCAATGTCTATTCCAACATTACCAATGTAGAGCTCCTTTATCTTCCTACCTATCTGCCTCTCCATTTTTCCTCTCCACTTCCTCAACACATCTAGGGCTTCACCCCTTTGTCTCATTGGATATATCCACAACTGCCTAGATGAACAATCAATAAAAGAGACAAAGTACCTGTGACCTCCAAGCGATGCCGTCTTAGCAGGTCCCCATACACTCACGTGAACACAATCAAGAAGACCTTCATTGTGGTGAGTATTGGTGCTGAATCTCACCGTCTTCTTGTCCAGAACGCTGTGTCCACCTTCCAACTTGCAGGTAGCAGCACCTTCCATGGATTCCCTCTTTGCAGGAGCTTGCAAAAAACTTTCATCTTCGTGTCCGACCTTTCCCTGCCAGTCCTCCGGGCCAACATCATCTGAAGAACTTGAAGTCTCCACCTGATCTGTAATCGTACTACCCTTCAAGTAGTAGAGATTTCCTCGGCGGACGCCCTTCATCACAACCATCGAGCCCTTGATCATCTTGAGATCGCCATCTCGAACCGATATCATCATGCCCGATGCTTCCAAAGTTTCCACGGAGATTAGATTTCTCTTCAACTGAGGTACATACCTCACTCCTTTCAGCTCCCTTTCCATCCCATCAAACATCCTGATTCGGATTGTACCTACACCCTCCACGCTACATGGGTGATCGTCGCCCATAACGACCGAACACCCCTCCAGCTGCTCAAAGTTGGAAAACCAGCCCCGATTAGGGCACGCATGGTATGTTGTACCTGTATCCAGAATCCACTCATCTTTCCATGAGTTACTAATAATGGGAGAACTGACTGAAAACGAGAAACCTGACGAGTCCGAATCTGCTCCATCTTCCTGTGAACTACTCCTCTGAGTCTTCGTCACCTTTGATAGATTTGCTTCAGCATTCGGCTCCTTCTTCTTCCCCTTGAACTTCGGACAGTCCACTTTCCAGTGCCCTATCTCTCGGCAGAAAATGCACTGATCCTTCCTCAGATCCCTATAGCCCGACCTGGACTTCGATCTTCCTATCACCTCCTTGCCCTTCCGCGATGAACTTCTGCTTCTTACTTCCAGTGCCTCCGCCACTGAGCTTGACTGTGAAGGATGCCTCTCATTCTTCCTTGTGTCATAACTCATCAATGCAGACGACACCTCATCATAATCCAAGGTCTGCCTTCCATTAATGAAGGTCAGTGTGAATGTCTCGTACTCCTCTGCAGGAAGTGAATTCAGAAAGATGACCGCCTTATCTTCCTCTTCTACCTTGACATCCAAATTCAGCAGATCTGTAAGAAGCTTCGTATATCGGTTGATGTGCTTATTGACTGTGCTCCCCTTCTGCATCCTGAACTGATACAGCTTACTCTTAAGCTGCAACCTGGACTCTACACTCTTCTTCAGGTACTTCTTTTCAAGGGTTTGCCACAGTTTCTTCGCTGACGTCTCATGTTGCACAAGGTATTTTATGTCTTGTGACAAGCATGAACGTATCAAGCCACATGCCGATCTGTTCATCTTTGCCCAATCTTCATCAGTGGTAGTGTTCTTCTTCCTCTCCAATAGGAGAGTGTCCTCGAGGTTTGATGCATTCAGTGCATCCATAACCTCACATCTCCACATACCGAAATTGTTAGTCCCATTAAACTTAACAACTTCAATTCTTGGGTGATTGTTCATTGTCTTAACAGATGCAGTTTCTTCTGCCATTGAGATCTTCTTTTGATTCTCTATTTATGCAGAAAAATAACCAAATTGGAATAAATCTCTACTCAGATAAAAATGGGATTTTTACCTGCCTCTTGAAACCCTAGATCGAGTTTCTCACCGGATCTACTCCAAACACAGATTCAACGAGCCCTCCTTGCGTCCTCCTGAGATCGACACACGATCTCCTAGAACACCAATACCTCTGACCTGAGATCGACACACGATCTCCACCTGATCAGATCTGGAACCCTTCGAATCCTCAGAATCCCAAGCGTAACCTGGATGCTCTGATACCACTTGTTGTGCGCGCCGACAACAACCAATAGAGAATCACACAATCTTCACAGCCACAAAAACACCCAAATCACAGAAATCACAAGAGAAGAACACACAATCACAAAACACATGATTTAACGAGGTACGGCCTGAATGCCTACGTCCTTGGGGCAATCAATGGAGAGATTATTACTTTTGAGGAGGGTTACAACTTGCTAGCAACCTCTTTGAATGCAAGAGAGATGCAGCCTTACTTTTCCCGCAGCCTTTGTGATTGCTTACAAACCCTAGAAACCAAAACAGCCTTAAATACCCAAATCTGCGGAGCAGCAGATTTACGCCCAAACCCGTCTGTCGGTCGACCGGCCGATCGACCGACTTCCTCTTCCGGTCGACCGGGCGGTCGACCCAGAAAACCCGAGAGTTGGGTTGTTTACAGTCAGGCTTCTCGGTCGACCGGCCGGTCGACCGCTCCCTGGCCTGTGCACGTCGTGCACTTCGGTCGACCGGGCCGGTCGACCGAACCCTGCCAGATACTGCTGTTGCTGCTGTTTTCTGTTGTTTCTTCCATCGTCTCTTGTCGCCGACTTCCTCGACTATCCCTTGACGGTCCGGGTCAACTCCCTCAGTAAAAATCTCTCTCTTTCCAACACCCTCCGCCTATCCGGAGCCTCCCCCGCCTCGATCTCTCTCCCCCCAAGAAATCCACCCCACCCGGTCTCCTCCCTGGAACCCCCTCCGCCACCTCTCTGGAGCCTCCCCCGTTCTGATCTCTCTCCCCCCAAGAAATTTGTCCCCTCCCCTCCGCGCACGAGCCATGGCGAGCCCCCTCCGGTGAGCCTCCTCTCTCTCCCTCTGGCGAGGCCTTCTCCAGCGAACCTTAAGATATCACTCTTCTAATTTTCTTATATTTTGTGAAATTGTTGTTTTGTGAAATGATAAATTCACAAAATTTGATTTGATGCTAGCTAGATAGTTTAAAAAAATTTGTGAAATTTGTTGAAAAATGCTAGCCAGTTTAGAAAAATTATGAAATTGTTGATTTGACGCTAAATGGGTGAAATTAGTGAAAACTGTGTGTGTATGCATGATGTGTAATGTGTGCTAAATTGGTGCTAAATCTGTGCTAAATTGGTGAAAAAAATGAAGCTAAATGTGTGCTAAATTAGTAAAATTTGTGCGTGAATGTGTGATGTTCAATGTATGTGTTCATGTGTGTAATATACATGTGTGTGTTCGTTTTTGTGTTTATGTGTGTGTGTGATTTGTGTCATGATGTGTGCGATGTATGTGTGTGTGTTTATATAAGTGTGTGATACATGTGTGTATTCATGCGTGCATATATGTAATATGCGTGTGTATGATGCATGTGTATATTTGCAGTGTGTGCCTTGTGGATCGAAATTAATTTTGGTTGAATTTTTTGTGTCATGTTTTTTGAAAATTAATTTCTTATTTTTTATGTCTAGACATAGTAAAGATGGATCGAAAATGGATTCGTGCTGATCGGTTAAGCATCGAATATGAGAAAGGCATAGAGGAGTTTATCAACTTTGTTGTTGAACATGCTGACTATCCTAACTGTTTTAATTGTCTGTGTATAAAATGTGGTTGTCTTGATGAAGTTACTATTGAAGTATTAAGGGACCACTTGTTCATTAATGAGTTTGATACAAGTTATACAAGATGAATATGACACGATGAGAGTAAAAAAGAAGATAGACCTATTAATTCAAGTGATAGAAGATGTGATAAAAGGGAAGAACTCGAATGTAATGAGGATGATAAATTGGAAGACATGATTCATGATGTAGATGAATATTTTGTGGATCATCCACACTTATTCTAGATCTTGAAGAATTATGGCAGAAAAATCTTTATATGTTGGTTCCAAATTCACTAAGTTGTATGTAATATTAAGATTATACAATTTGAAAGTGAGGGATGGGTGGCGATAAGAGTATTACATCTTTACTCAAAGTCTTGAAAGATATGCTTCTTAGGAAAAATGAACTTTCAGATCGTACATATGAGAGCCAAAAAACTCATGCACTCTATGAGTATGGATTATGAAAAGATACATTTTTGTCCTAATGATTGTATTTTGTACCGAAAGGAATATGAACATTTAGAGAAATGTCTGGTATGTAGAATGTCACAGTACAAAACAAATGATAAATCTCTGGCTAAGATATTATGGTATTTTTGGATAATGCCTAAATTTAAACGCATGTTTAAAAATGTAGAACATGCGAAAGCTAGAAATGGCATTCAAATGGGAGGATTATTGATAGTATGTTATGACATCCGACTGATTCTCCATAATGGAATATGATTAATGGAAAGTTTTTTGAATTTGAGAGTGATGCAAGAAATCTCCGACTAGGTGTATCGACTGATGGAATGAATCCACATGATAACATGAGCAACACACACAGTACATGACCAGTTGTGTTGGCTATTTATAATCTTCTTTCATGATTGTGCATGAAGCGCAAGTTTCTTATGATGTCATTGCTGACATCGAGGCCCAAACAGTTGAAAATGATATAGATGTTTATTTTACACCTATTATTGAGGACCTAAAGATAATGTGGGAGAAAGGGGTAGAAGTATTTTATACATATCATCAAGAACTTTTCACACTTAAAGTTATATTACTTTGGACAATCAATAATTTTTTAGCATATGGTAACTTGTAGGGGTATAGTGTGAAAGAATATAAATCATGCCCTATATATGTAAAAGACACATTTTCTGTTCAATTAAGACATGGGAGAAAGACAATATATCTTGGCACCCGGAGGTTCTTGCCGTGTCACACCATTATCAGAGGCTGTGAAAAGCGTTTAATGGCTCTATAGAAAAAGAAAGAGCTCTAAAATCTTTGAACATGAACAAGTATATGAAAAGGTGAAACATCTTATGCCAATTTGTGAAAAAGTGAAGCAAAATATAATTGAAAAGAATGTATGGAAGAAGAGATCAATATTTATTAACCTCCCGTGTTAGAAAGTGTTTGTTTATGAGATAGTATCTTGACGTTATGCATATTGAAAAAATGTAGTGTGATAATATTATTGAAACATTACTCAATGTACCAGGTAAGACTAAGGATAGAGTCAAAAGTAGACTGAATTTAGTTGAATGGGTATACGTGCACCTGAACAGAAGAAAAAAAATATGTATTTACCGCCAACATGTTATATTTTATCTAGAAAGAAGAAGATAGAATTTTTTCAGTGTCTTGCTGGGATTAAGTCCCAAGCGATTACTCATCAAATATACGAGCCTCGTATCAATGAAAGAATTAAAGCTTGTTGGTTTGAAATCTCATGATTGTCATGCATTGATGCAATAGTTGCTGCGATAACTATATGTTCTATACTTCCAAAATATGTTCACCATGTCATTACCCAACTATGTTTTTTCTTCAATTCAGTATTTAGCAGGGTAATTGACCTTGAAAAACTGAATGAGTTGCAGAAAAATATTGTGGTAACACTATGTCAACTTGAGATGTATTTTTCACCTTTATTTTTTGATATTTGGGTTTATCTAACTGTTTACTTAGTTAGAGAGATTAAACTATGTTGTCTGGTCTTCTAAAAGTAGATATATCAATTTGAGTCATACATGAAAATGTTAAATGAGTATGTGAGGAATCATAATAAACCTGAAAGATGTATTGTTGAATGTTACATATATGAAGAGGTGATTGAATTCTGCAGTGAATATTTAATCAATATTGAAGCCATAGGACTTCCTAAGTCTCACTTTATTAAGAGAAAAGATGACAATAAAAAAACAGGGCAATCAATGGTTGCTATCAGTCAAGGCTTATTGTGTCAAGCACATAAATATGTCTTGAGTAATATATAAAAGAGCTAATGGACTGTATAAGATGCATCAATCCAGTTAGATCGAGGAGGGAGAAGTGGGTAGCAAATGAACATAATAAATCATTCATTAATTGGTTCAGAAATCAAATTGATATTCAATTAACAAATTCATCAAATTCTTTTTTTAATACTTTGAGATGGTTAGCATATGGACTTCACACGATTGTGTCATCTTACCATGAGTATTTTATAAATAGTTACTATTTTTATAAAAAAAAAAACACACGGTGATAAGTGTACCGTACAAAATAATGGTATGATTTTAATGGCCCAAGCAATGCATATTTCTAGCGCCAAAGTCAAAATCCAGTATTTACGAGCATGTCATACTATGGGTAATCCGGACATATGAGAGCTAGACTACACAATATTTCATGTTCCTGTATTCCGATATAATTAGGTGGAGAATAACCATGGCATGAAAGTCGATGAATCAAAATTCATTCTAGTTGATCTTAACAGAGTGGGTCATAAAAAGGACACATTCATATTGGTATCACAACCAAATAAATTTTTTACATTACAGATCCTACCGATAAAAAGTGGTTCATTCTTCTCTCGACAAAACTAAAAAATACTAATAATGGTGATGATGAGAACAATAATCAAGATAACATTAATGAGGTTTCATCTTTATTTTTTTGGATTAACAACCGGAAATAATATTGATATTACTGAGGGTGATGTCAAGAAAGATATCTACATACGAGAAGATCATTTTGAAGAAATTTTAGTTATCAAAATTAGTAAAAGAAGAAAACATAAAGGTAGATCTATTAACGCAAATTGTTTCAATATCTTGCATATTTGATTTTAATTTTTATGTCCATTAGTTGTTTATTTTTTTCGTTAGTAGCTTGCATTTTTAATACTTGTTTATTTTTTAAAGTTGCTAATTTTTTTTGTTTAATTCTGTTTTTAACAGGCATATGGTTTCATCCGAGTCGAGCAGTGAAAAATCTCAAAAGATGACTCGAGGCCCCTCTCGCATGAGAGAGCTACTCTCATTGAGATCTCGAGGTACTTGCAGTGGAATTCAATAATGCAAATATTTTCCTTGGTAAGAATGGGGAGAAATTAAAGAGTTATATTGGCTGTGTCGCTCGTGAGAAAGTCTCTATTAACATTTCTAATTGACGTTAGGCTCTCAAGGAGTTGAAGAATAAGCTTTGGGATTATATTTTGGGTAAAAAAAATTTATAACTGCAAGTTTTTAAAAGGCCAAATTTACTATTTTATGTTTTTTCTAATATTTTTGTTGCTTTTTGTAGACTATATTTGAAATACAAGATCAACAGAAGAAAAATATTTTTAAAGACACCGGAAAAAATGAAAAGATTTCAAAATAGTTTGACAAGGCGCATTAGCAAATGTTACCACCAAAATATGATTTTATTGAGTAAGAAGTTTTGGACAACTTTGTAACATCACCTACAATTACAGAGTTCCAGGTTAACACAAAATAATTTCTAATTATGTTTGGATAACTTATTAACTAATTTTTTTTAATAGGCCAAAGTCAAAAGAAAAGGGACTTCAAAAGAAATTTGTATACCCGCATTTGATGTCACGCAAAAGATATGGGCGCCTGTAACAAGATCTGATAAGCATATAATTTTTTGTTATTTTTTAATATTTACATATAGATTATTACGGCTATCTTGTATGCTATTTTGTACAATAGATTGCTCAAAAATCAGCATAAGGTAACTTAACAGTCATGTCAATTCCTTGGCATAAATTGGCATAAATTGTGAAAAGCTACTATACTTAAAAAGATGGTTCATTTATCAATGAAGAAGCAGAATAAATTGCAAATAGAATTGTAAGTGCTTTAATTTAAAATGAATTATCAGGATACTATTGTCATACAATTTTATCACTTTTCTAAGTGATAACATTATAATCTTTTTTCTTAGGATTTCCTTACTGAGTCAGTGTAGCAGGGAGAAATTCATCCACAAGGGATGAATGACATATTAGTAGGGGTGCCACCGGATACGGATTATCCGCGAATATCCGCATCCGAATCCGCCTCCAATCCGGATACGGATATCATTTTTTCACATCCGTCAATATTCGTATTCGTATCCGTATCCGAAAGGTAGGTGCGGATACGGATATGTAAACGTAATATCTTATTCGTATCCGATCCAATATTCGAATGTTGCGTGCTTCATAATGATATCGATATGGAGGAGACTATTCTTCAATGGAATAAGGCATTAAATTTTGCTATTTTGAGTTGGTGAAAAAGTAATAGTGGAAAATATTCGATTCTTGCAAGAGTACCACAAGATATTTTGAGTATTTCGACATCAACCATGATATTTGAATCGGCATTTAGCACCGGAGGACGTGTAATTTATTGTTATAGAAGTTGATTGACAATGAATATGATGAATGTATTGATATGTACACAATAATATCATAGTATGTATCACATTTAATATTATAGTAGATGAATAAAAAGTAATATAAGTATTTCTATTTAATTTATTTTTAACCATATCCATTTTTTACATATCCGATTAGTATCCGCATCCGATCCGCTAATATCCGATTTATATCTGATATCCAATTTTGACGGATATGAATATCATTTTTTCACATCCGCCAATATCCATATCCATATCCGTATCCGAAGGTTGGGTGCGGATATGAATATGATAGAGGTAATATCCGATCCGTATCCGATCCGATGGCACCCCTACATATTAGGCATGACGCTGAATCCCGAGCACCCCGATCGTGTTAGAAGTGCCAGATAATGAGCCACTATTACCAGCTACTTCCATCAAACTCGTGGACATCGATCCTCTGCATCAAGCGATGAGGTGAAAAGGTTGGTGGATGCTTGGATGAAGAAAATGCTCTCAGAGCCTACAGAAATTGTGAGTCAATAACTCTTAAGGTCATCTCAGCCTCCACCATTCTATTATGAGCAGTATCATCCTTCACCCTATTATGAGTAGCAAGCTTATCCTCCGCTGCATAACATGCACGATTCTTTCTCGATGTCAATAAATTTATTCCAAATTCCAAGGGTAATATTATTTTGTAAGTTATTTTGTTATCTATATTTTTTGTTAATATCATGCTTATTATTATTTATGTTATAGGATGGATTTCTTCTCTATGATTTGGCCACTAGAGTTAATTGGATGACAACTGTTGTGGCTCGCGAAAGAGAGTACAACACCAACAGTGATAATCAAGTACTTCACGGTCATGCACTTGGATCTGATAATGTTAAAATAAGTATTATAGAGCCATTGGATATTAATGCATATCTACCATATCCAACCGAAGAGATAATCACCGTTGAAGATGTTGTTGGTTCTTTTATTGCGTGGCCAATAGGACTTGTTTTTTTGATGTCCAGGTATGTTATCAAAATGAAAGTACAAGTTATGTTTTTAAATTAAAAATTTACAAATGACTAATGGTAATAAGGTATCATGACACAAAATGGCTATAGGGAAGGCTGTGGCACATCCAACGGTGAACCATCTCACAAAACAGGTCGTCAACTAGTCGTTTCAAAAGGAAGAAAATGAAAGTATCCGCAAGGAAATAAGGACAGTGGGTATTTTAGGGAGGAGGATGAGAACTGACAACATCATCGATATAAAACTTAGATCAGTCCTCTCATAAGCCTCGAACGTAATGATATTTTGCAGTTCGCAGGCAAGGAGGATATTAGCGCCGCATGCATCTCTGTATATTCTAAGTGAGTAATTAATGTTTATCAATTTATGTGAATTAATATTTTTAGGTTTTTAATTATTCTTTTAATTTTTTATGTTTTTATATCAAATGTGTGATCGTATATGGTATGTATGATTTTATTTGTCCATACAATATCGCATATGTTAATGATGCTTTGACTGAGGCTGAAAGAGAAAAATCTATGTTTATCGCGAATACAACTGAAGGATGTCAGCGCGGGTTTTTGTATTTTGCACCATTGAATACGGGGTAAATACTAGAGTTTTATAATAAAATTTAACTGTTGTTTATATTCAACTCCACACTAATTTCTGTGATAATTCACATTGCGCGTTGTGTGTGATTGACCAACAAAACACTATGGTGTATTGGTTGGACCCGTTACGTTACGAGCTGCGACGTGAGATTGTTGATATGATTAATATGTGAGTGCTTAATACTTATATCTACTTCAGTAGCTCTAATATATATAGATCTTTTAATAATATTCTTATTTGTTTTATGAAAAGAACCGTGGCTATGTTTATCACAAATAGCAATTAAAATGTGCGGTTTACGAGTATGCATCCTAGATGGAGGTTAATTAAGGTATTTTTCTTTTAGTATTTGATATTTTAAAAAATTAATAATGTTTAAGTTATATCTTATTAATTTAATTTTTACAGTTTTCTCGTCAATCGGATAGCGTGGTGCGCGGATACTACGTGATGCAGTTTATGCGGAGATCGTTGCATCTCAATGGAATTCCATTCCAATACATGTATAATCATTTGACATAAAAGTTACTTTTTATTTTTGTTAATATTAAACTAAACATGATACTAATTTTAATATCTTCGCAGTATAATAAAAAAAATAAGTATACACGGATGATAAAGTGGTTGAGATTCGCGAAGAATGGGTAGAATTCGTTCTAGAGCATGCTTAGTAGTAAGTATTTTTAGTATTTCATATATTATGATATATGCTTGTTTCATATTTTATATTAGTGATGTATACTTATTTAATATTTTCATCATCTTTTGGTAGGTAGGTATCCATCACTAGCTATGAGGCGGCCCGGAGTAAGATCAGCTAGGCGGTGACACACGAAGGACGGTGGATGTGTGTGTGTGTGTGTGTGTGTGTTGTGTATATATATGTGTCTATATGCATATATGTGTGTGCGTGTGTGTGTGCGTATATATACATACACACACACACATGCGTGTGAATGATTTTAGGTCGTGTGCCTGATTGAATAATTGTATCAAGGCAGACGTCTAATTATAGAGGAGATATTGTCGAAATTTTTAAGAAATTGAAATGAATCGCATTTTTTGTGTATATATGTTGAGTTGTTCATTGTTCTTTATACGTTTTTACTGGCTCGTGCATTATTCTTGAGAGCAACTTTCTCTCTGTATTTTAGAACAGAGAGCAGCAATAGAAAGCAACTCTCTGTTTTTGCTCTTGTTGAGAGAGCAACTCTCTGTTGCGCTACTCCATCTGCGAATTTTTAGAATAAAATACTTTTAACGTCGGTTTCTTTCAGCAATGGTGTTAAATCCACCTTAACACCGGTTCTTTTCAAAATTAGCAATAAAATTCGATTTTTGACGTTGGTTTTAATATGAAACCGGGGTCTATTCTCCTATATGACGAGATTCTCCTATGTGACGACGGTTGAAAACTGTCGCCATATACTTGGAGATATTACGACTCCAGTATACAAGCCGGTTGTAAAATCCTATTTAAAGTCATTTTTAACCGTCATTAAACATGTATTCTGTACTAGTGTGAGCACCACCCAGCTGTTCCCAAGGTCGCTCGCTCCAAGCAAGATATTTTCAGCAACCAACCTCATTGATTTTCACTTTCAGTTCAGCAAGCAGTCCAAGCAAGACATTTACAGTAATCGACCTCATTGATTTCACCTTCAATTAAGCAAGCAGAAGCCCCTTGATTCACAGAGTCAGTTACGTTGTCAAATTTTCTCATGTTTTGAATGTTGCAACAATCATGTTCCAGCACGGACGGTTATAAATGGCAGCAGAAATCACTCCCAATAATTAAAAACATAATTCGAGCAGTTATTAAGAAACCCAACGTGCAAATCTTGCGGTTATGGAGATTCGTAATATCTGCACCTTTGATTATGATGTGCAAGGTGTTTGTACAATTGGACCTCCATCAAGCAAAAAGACTAGACAAGGATTGAACCTTAGAAAATTGAATTTTTAACATAGTGTGAAGAGCCTCTTGTAATCTCTTTGATTTTGTGAAATCTCTCTCTTGACATCATGATTTTTTCACTTTGCGTTTTTTTCACGTAAATTCTGTGGTATACATTTGCGTTATTTTTCTCTCTTTCTTACAAATTTGAGTGTAAATAATTTTTCTCGTAAAATTTACCTCCACAAATATATATTATCTAAGAACATAACTCAAAAAATCTAGTACTTCTTTTCAGAAAGACCTAGAAAGATGATAAGGTTTGCAAATATGTGTTTGTGTAGCATCCACGGCCGCAAGTTTAGGCAAGCGCTAACCCGACCATGTTGCCTGCCATTACATTTGTGTAGTTTGTGACAACACAAAGCGAGCGAGGGTCCATTTCATGTCAATAAGGGAACCAACAATTGCCTTCTCTTGAGATTTGTTTTCCTTTGTCTTCAGTTTCTGTTACATTACATGAGTATCCCTCTCATACTCCTCCTATCATGTGATCTTCTATCAATACACATATAGATTTGGACAGTGTGTGTTTATTTATACTTGATTGCTAAGTCTAGACTAATTAGGGGCTGTTTATTTAGCGTAAAAATCGTAAAAAATCATAATTCGTAAATCACTTACAACTCAATTACAACTACGGCGTTTGTTTGGACCGTAATTCATAAAAGACTTACGCAACTCAGCTATTACTCACTTGCAATCTAATTATCACTCACTTACAACCCACTTACAGTTAATTTTGTGATCATGCAAATTTACATTATTTTTTATGTTAATATTAATTTTTTAATATTTAATATTTTTAGTATTTATTTGCAATATTAAAAAATTTAAATCACCAAATAGTTAATTTTGTGGTCAATTTTTTCACTCTTACACATTACGATAACCAAATACTATAAAACACAATACACTTTTTACTTATAACTTTATATTATCAACTAAATATTATAAAACTTACACACATGTAACTCATTTATAACTGTAAAAATTTTACCAATTAGTACTTATAAATAACAGTCGATTATGACAACCAAACAGATAAGCATGCATTTTAATATACTTTGGTTGCATCAAGTCACCGATTTTTCCAAAAAGTACAGAGGGGGTAGAGGCCACACATTTTGTGGGGCCAGCCCCACGTGCGGGTGGGGTCTTGGGACGAGGCATCGTGGCTGGTGCTTGGCACTCGGCTATTTGCACGTCACTGTCTCTTTAGACTTTGAACTCGTCTCTGGTTTTCTAATCTTCACACTTGTTTTACATATTGCTTTCTTTGATTTAATATTTAATGACTAATATGATAAACTGAAGAAACACTTTTGCCCTATGAAGGTTTTGCAATTAAATTCTCTACTTGATATTTTTCTCTCGCAGATTTCTCTGGAAGCCACGTCATGAGCTGCATCGTTTTCTAACCAGTAGAAGAGGATAATACGTGTGTCACTCGTATGTTTTATCTTAAAAATAAAAAAAAGGTGAATTTTATTTATTGAAACTGCGAACGATTTATTTAAAATCATGTAAATAGAGGGTATGGTTACTGATTCCTCACCAATCCAAAATAGGGGTCGAATCAATCAATAGCCACAACACAACGTGATATTCAATAGTTTTTTTTTTCCGTTAATTAACTCAACTGTCAAAGTAATTCAACGACGATCTCGGAGAGCAAATCGGGACCTGGGCAAGACCACGTTCGGAGAGAAGAAATACCTACGAGATAGTATTCGAACCGATGTGAGAAGTATTGTGCTCTAACCAATCCCCGCCAACCGGTTGGTCAACCGCGAGGGGCGCGATATTCATTAGTTGGTTCAACCCTTTGTTCGTGAACAATCACAACCGAAAAGTGTCGCTAAATGTTACAATTCAATCAGCTCTTTCAAATTTTACATATCTGTGCGTTCCTGGCCGTGCTCGTGCGCAGACACTTTTCTCGCTTTTAGGGGTTGCCTACTCTATAACTTTTATTGTTATTTCAAGGTTTTCGGGGGATGGCAAAAATATGGTGGATAGTTCATGAGGAGCCCACACCAATATATCAGCTTCAAGACATGGAGTTTTCCTGTTCTCTGAAGTTGGCTCGTTGATCAGGTTTTGAATTGGCTCTCCAGATGTTACCGGCTTGAATTTCTCCGAATGAATATTTGTAAAGGGTGTGTGCGAGTTTGAAGGTAACCTCTAACTTGTTCTCTGAAAGAAAAAATAAAAAGCTTGAAGCCTCCTTACGGCGTTGTTCAGAGCTGAATATTATTAAAGAAACTTTTTGATGAATTGAGAATATAAATATGCAATTAACCCTTAATTTGATCTTCAAACGTCCCAATCAGTGGACATTCTTGCTGTCCCTTCAAAATCTTAAAATTTCAGATTATGCAACAACTCAACTTGAGACCACGTACGCTTTGAATCGATCCCCATAGAATATTTTACTCTTGCTTTCCTTGCACACAATGATTGCATGTTGGGCAATGATGTGTGCACAAAGAGACACCAACCAACCAGAAGATCCATGCTCCTTCCCCCGCGCTGCTGACTCCTCATCACTCACATTTCAGTCAATGGACAAGCTTCCCATTTGCCTGCAATTTTAATTAGTGAGGAGAAAACTTTCTTTAATTAATTCACCTGTCTATTACTAGCTGGAGGCTATAAACAATGGTGTCATCTTTTCACACATACACGCGTCGTTGTGGGCAAAGACGAGTTCTCTCTCGTTCCAGTTTCCCACTTCGCCATCGCAATCAGCAAATCGCCAACATATCTTTGGTGGGTCCTTGCTGTTTCCCCTCCCTTGTGTTCTCTTTTGCACCCAACACCCAACCTCTTCTCTCGAAGGTTGCAAAGTGCTGGTCACTCTGAGACTTGGCCACCACTGTGTGTTCATCTCTCTTCCAGGAAACAGGATGCCAGGCTAAAATGAGCTAATGGTGACCAAGGTGGCTTGAACATTTAAAGCTCTCTTTAAAAAAAAATTTTTTTTTGATACCACTATGTTATCTTCTATGGCTAGTTATCTGCAAACCTTGTTTTTAAAATATTTTGCTATTTATTGAGAGGTCGACTCAGTGATGGTAAAAAAGAGAGAAGGTAACCATTGATCCCAAGTTGAAAACCGAGTTATGAAATTTAAAGAAAGTGTTGTTAGAATCTATTGGTCATAAGGTATGAAAATAATGTCATATTTTGTCATATTTTGAGAAGAAAGAAAGAATACATGGAAAATGAGCTCAACACTTCCCCAAGGGTTTTTCTCTTTTGGCTTATGTGGGTACTGAGCCTGTCAACTATCAATATATTCCTTGAAGAATTATCATAACAAACTATTATTAGTGATTATGTTGAATCATATACTAAGGGTTGTAAGTGGATCAATCCAAGTCACAATGGACTAATACGGAATTTTATGATACATGGATGTCTAAAATAATACTCTAATACGTGTTTAGGCCTCAAAAATTACGCTTTGTACTCTTTCTGGGTCGTGCTTAAGCTCTCTTCCACCCTGCAGGACATGGTCCATGACATGACCTAAACAAGGCACGACGAAGGCCCAATTAAAGGTCCTATTACTTTTATTAAGCTTAATTTCTAATAAGTAATAGAAAAAATTAACTAATACACATTATACACCTTACTATCTTAATCCATTAACTCTTAAATAAAGTATTATTGGTTGGGACTGACAATAACTTAATTACTTAAGTCTATTCTTGAGAGTAGAGAGTAAAGATTGAATGGTTTTAGATTGGATCTAAACCATTCAGTGAAGCAAAACAAAACAACCATTACAGATAAACAAGTAGAAGATTGAATGTGTTATTAGTGTTATATATTCAGTTTATTAGCTTGCCGTTGTTGTTCTATTAGGGGATGTTTACATGCCGAAAGTGGTAAATGAGGCCTCCCACTTTCTCACTTCCTCACTTCCACCTCTAACCAAACAGCCACTTAGCTTCAATTTTAGTTTTATGTTAATTTAAGTAGATCGTACAATAACAGATAAAAATGTAGGATGCTCAAAAACTGAACGCACACAGATTTGGTTGATTCTAGTTCGAATAGAGGCATGAATGATCCTACCCAGTATGGCATGTTGGTTAACCTAGCTAGTATGTAGTAGATTGGTATAAGGACTTATATTTGTAGTCCCATACAATATCCTTGGTTGTGTTTGGACATAGATTTTTGGATGGGTCGTGTGGGCATGACTAAGAATGCATGACTAAGTTACCTCCCTTAGGTGGATTCCCATTGCTTTTAAGGATTCTCTTTTCCATATGGTGTCATGCCAATGTGGATTTTGACTACCCAGATGGTGAAAGTTCATCTCTTAACTTCAATGAACATTAAGCACTAATCACAAAGATTAACCCATACATTGATAAAGAGCTTCATTTCTTTTTTGAGGGTAAGGTGGGGTCTTGACCCGAACGAAGAGGATCATTTTTATGATGAAACAATTGTCCACTGATATCGAGTACTATACTTAATTTTTTTAATTTTCTCTCCATTTTTATTTATTCCTTTGTGTGAGTCCAAAATGTTCTCTCTTTCTTTATCTCAGAAATCTCTTTAAATAATTTTAATACCTTAAAACACTGAGAAAATTTAAGCCGTCAATTTTGAAGTATCAACTTAGTGTAAAAATCTCTTTAATTCGTCATAGCTAGGACTCGTTCTTCAAAATACTTACAAAGTTCACGGCAAGTGCAAATGCACCTCTACATGTTGTGTACTTAAAATAATAGAAATGTAAAAATTTTGTAAGTTTCAAACTACGTAATCTATTTCACACTTCTTTTGTTTTGCATTAAAACATTAATTTATCTGGAAACTCCCATAAACAATTAGTATTTTTTTCCCCTTTGAGATGCACAATTTAAAGTGAGGAAGAAAAATTATAATAAAACATAACACAACACATCTAAACACTACTCTTCTTCTAAAATTAATGTACATAGATCATGTTGGTTCAAAGATATTCGATGACCGAAACGTTATCCAAGATGAACGATATGTTTTCAGTCTAGCACCCATGATGGTACCCACGATGACGTCGCTATTGACCACGGCGACAAACATCCAACTCAGGGGCATTCATATGTGTGTTGGCAGTGTCGGATGTGATCCTCTCAATCCTCTTAGGGTCGATTTATTTTTCACTAGAAAAGAAAGCTGCGGTGAATAGTAAATGGATCAGAAATCTAACCCATTTGAGCTCAAAATATTGGATTTCTGGAAGACTGGTTGTACGATTGACGCTATTCGCGGGCCCCTTGTGATTTTTTTCTTCTGGCCCATTTTGATATCCAAACAAGATTTTTAAAAAAATAGGCCCTTAGCCATAGAGTTTTAAGTTCAAATGCGTGGGAATTATCCAAAAGTACCAACTTTTGATCTAATCATTCTCTTTGCACTAAGTTAGATCCCACCAATGATCAGGAGGGAAAATCATGTAAAAGATCCTCCATTGGTCAAGTGGAACAATCAATCTTTAAAGTTGATGCCTTTTCAATCACCCCATGGGCTGCTACGTTGACAAATTTTTCAGGGTTCCACAATTTTGATTAGATCAAGTGTCTTCAAACTTAAAAAGATTTCCAATCCGTAATGAGAATATATGACAATGCAATCGAAAAACACCAAACTAGCTACACAGAGGAATCTTGTAGGAACGATCTATGAGGCTTATTGGTGTTCACATTGTACATACATTTGTGCTCTCTTAAGCATAGTGTTTTCTCTTTTGAGCATGTTTTTTGAATGTTGTTTCTTGGTTTGGTATTTGTGATATGTATAGATGTATGTGGTGTGTGTAATTGTTTAATAATCTTATTAAATGATGGAAATTTTTATTTATTTCGTTTCTTCTTCATTTTTTTTTTTCCTTCTTACCTTTCTCTTTCATTTTTTTTTCCCTTGATGACACACGTGTGAGGAAAAATAAGGGAATTTTTTGCTTATTAGTCAATTACATCATATTTACATACTCTGAGATTAATGGTTAAAGAAAAAACATGACTATTTTTTTTTCTTATTTTTATTTTATTTTATTTTTTTGTTAAAGCACCTTTCTAATCTCTTTGGCATCTAATATGTTCCCTTCCATTATACACCAGTCATTTATGAGGAAAGAATCTCCTGAGACACCTCGTTACAAATGTTGATAAAAGAATTCAAAACTATTTACTTGAGAGTGCAATGCCTTTAGTGAGAGAGAGAGAGAGAGAGAGAGAGAGAGAGAGAGAGAGAGAGAGAGAGAGAGAGAGTAATGTCTTTTAATGTATTTTCACCAATTATCATGAATAGTTGAAATAGAGTATTTCAAAAGTGAGGGGCAGGAAAGAATGTGAATCATTCTTTGTTTGTTGTGTGGTGCAAAGGTCTATGTTGATGATTGAACCCATCTACCCAATCAAAATTAGCATTGACTAACCATTATTAGGCCATCCAATCATGACCAAAAGAACAATTCCCCTCTCCTTGTCCTTGGACAGTAAAACACGCCAAGCTGACCAGTATAAATCACAAAAATTCATATCATGTGATTAGATGGCAATCATCTTTCCTTAATAAAAAAATTTTATTAACTTAGACTTTTCCAAATATCCTCTACAAATAAAGACTTCAATTCAAGAATCCCGGTAATAGTTTATACTAGAGTGAGCATGTCAAAAGAAATTCAAATACTACTTCTGTTTTTAAGAGGTCATGAATGGACTCAAAATGGATTCAAACTTGTGCTTTTCAAGATGACGAGAGTGATTACAATAATTGCCATGGAAAAGAGTGTATCTTTTAGTTTAAGAATAAAATTTTCTATATTATAATATTTACAGGCTAATACTTAATCAGTTCCATCTATTTGAGTAGGTTATTATGAGTTTCATATTTTTCCTACAATACAGTATATACATGTGTAAATGTCACTGTAGTATAGTAGTAAAATCTCTTTACAGTGAGAAAAAGTCTAAAGTTCAAATTCCAGTAGTACCAGACCAATGTCTTCGAGCAGGGAAAAAAAGACATGCAATATATGCTCACTTATTAGTTGGGCCCCCATTTATCAGCCCAAACACCATGCAAGGAATATATGGGTTTGTGAGTCAGAGGAAACATAAAAGCCTTTAAGGGAAGCTATAGAAGAAAATGTAAAGCTCATAAGTTTACTGAGAAGCTAAAATTCCATAATAAGGGGCCTAAAATGAGAAGTGGTGGAATTTTCAACCATTACCCATAAAAAGCCCGGCCAAAAAAAAAAAGAGAAAACAAAGATAAATTAAACTGAGCTCATGGGCCGACAAATTAAATAGAAGACATATAGATAAGGCCACCAACAAGAACAACCATTTATTAGTTTATTATTTTCTATTTACAAGCTTGGCAGTCATGATTGGGCCGGGTGTTGACCGGGCCAGGGATCAGGCTTAGGCTGGCCTCAAGCAAAATTCTTAAATATCTTTATTGATTAAGAATATCTGATTCAAACTCACTACGAAACAGAGTTGTAACTGGTCGGGTCGATTTCGATTTTTATATTCATATCTCACTCATGAACATTAGGGAGCGGTTCTGGACCATTTTAAGGACCAGATAATTAAGTAAAATTCTCAGTCGTTGCGTAATCTCTCTCTTAAGAATGGGAGCGGACCGGTCAGTTTTAGATAATAAGAGCATCAATCTAGCGCTGACACGTGGATTGAAACTCTTATAATATGTTATAATATGTATGTGAGGTCCACACATATAACATATTATAAGAGAGAATCAATATATGTTTCAATGCGTGATTGGTCCTCTTATTGTATGTGTGTGTGGCTCACATACATGAACCGAACCCCTTCCTTTCCTTTCCTTTCCTTTTTTCTTGTTTGCTTTTTCTTTTTTTGTTTGATTTTGTCTCAGATACGGGGGTCTGGATCTGACCTCTTGCCTTTAGATCTGGTCGAGGGTGGCCGAATCCTGCTGTGCGCCTGTGTCAGATCCAGCCCAGGGGAGGCCGGATCCGGCCTCGCTCTGCAGATCCTACAGATCCGGTCGGTCGACGTCCAAGGGGACCCGCCGATGGCAGAAACGGGGGAGGCGCCTGCAGATCCGAAATATTAATTCAGATCCTACAGATCCGGTCGGTCGACATCCAAGTTGATTTTAATGAACATTAAAGATCAAAAGTAAGTTTAGTTGTTCAGAATATATTTTAGAGTTATTCCATACATATTAATGCTCAAAAAATATTAAAGAAACTTATTTTTGTGTGATCTATAAGTTAAAATTGATTTAAATAAAATTTTAAAAAGAATCAGAAAGCAGTATATCATTTTCAACAACACTATACAGGACTTTCGAAAACAGATACTCAGCGTGCACAAGTCTGAATTTTAGCTGAACCATTTTCAACAGCTCGCATGCACGTTATAGAGTTTTACAAAGAGTTCAGTTGATTACGGAACTGACTCTTTTCGATAATTTTCTATGTGTTTTTCTTAAACTGTCGAAACCATTTTCGATAGCTCAAAAATCATTTTCAACAGTATTTTTCAAAAAGTTCGATTAGTTGCAAACTGATCCACTTTCAATGCAAAACTGATCCATTTTTGAAAGTTTCTCTTCGAGAAATTTGGCTCAGTTGAAACTACTTTTGCAGCCCTTATATAACTTTTGAAAATAAATTTCAGAGTTTGAAAAATATATCTATTTGTTAACATTGCCTGTCGAAAATCTTGGATTCATTTTCGACATCTAGTTGACTTTTTCTGCTATTTTTAGCAAATATTTTTTATTTTTGTTTGGCTATAAGATCAAGCTTTTGTAGAGGATTTTAAATCAAGTTTTACAACAGATTTATGAGCTATTTTTCTTTCAATCTCTGAGAAGAAAAATTCCTTAAAAATTTTAGAGCTTTCTCTTCTAATTTTTCTAATTTTCCTCACACACAAGCTTGAGTTAACATTTTCCCTTGTTAATTTGGTTGCAGTGAACCTCGAGTAAGTGAGATCATTATAGGAGTTGCGATTCCGAGTTAATCTTGCAGAATCATGGTTGTAAGCATGATTTCGATTTCGCAAATCGATCATAGTGAAAATTTTCTATAGTACTTAAAGATGAGGACGTAGATCAGTGGATCGAATCTCGAGAATATTTTATTTTGTTTGTGTAGTTTAACCTTTCTCAATTTTATCACGCTTATAATTGTCTTTATTATTATTGCTTATTATTGATTATAATTGATATTGTTGCAATTGTTTTAATTTTTGCATAAGTCCACTAGCTTCACCTATTCACCTCACCCTAAGATGATTTTCAATATAAATCCAAATTTTTCTCTCTGCTCCTCCACCTCATCTCTCTCTCTCTCTCTCTCTCTCTCTCTCTCACTCTCTCTCTCATACACAGAAATACACACATACACACATAATATCCCGTTAAATCTAAAATTTATTCAAATTTTTTCTCAAATCTCACTTTAAAAATGTTCTGAATATTTCTCGAATTCTAAGTAGCATATGTGAAAATGATTTGACACTAGTTGCTATGATAAATAAATAAAATAGAAATGCCCTTTACTTGAGAAAGAGAAGAGAAGAAGGGAAATAGGCAGAAAGAAAACGAGTTTATAAGTTTCAGTTTGAATATAGTGGTTTAATCATTTAAACGAGAACAATTTAGTTTTTTTTTAAATTAGATAAGTTTAATGAATCAAATAAGTATATTCTCCTTTTATTCTAAAAGGGATATAATTTTTTAGGATCTATAAGATTTTGAGGGCAAATTTAATATCAATAATTTGAGATATAAATTTCTAAATACCAAATACTTAGGGACATATACCTACACTGCCCTTTCAGAAATAGGAAGAAACATTAACATTTATTAGAAATAGAGAAAGAAGCCTCTAAATTAATTTCCTCTCTCTCTCTCTCTCACTCTCTCTTTCTCCTTCTTTCTGCCCTTTTTTGGCATATGGAATAGCATATTGTTGATGGCATCACCTTAAAATTGGTTGTGTATCATGAATAGATCTAGAATGAGTTAGAAGGTGATGAGTTCTTGTACGAATTTTGTTGTTTCCGTATCGTTATTTTCTCCTCTACCATGTATAATTTTCTTATCATTTCTTCTTTTTAGTTTTATATAATAACAGAATTATAAACATCTGAGACCTAACATAAAAAAGAATGAATATTTCTCGGTAATGATTAGGAATCTCTATGTGTAGGTAAGTGTGGGTGTGTGTTTTTGGGGACAATTTTGCTTAATAAATTATCATGCTTATTGAAAATACAATAAATATTTTTATAATTATAATATATATTTTTTTGGATAATAAGGTATCTGCTTGTTAGAGCACCCTTCTAATTCTTTCAACTTTTAATCAAACTTTATCCTTTACCTGAATTAGGTCTTAGTGGCTTTTTTTATGTTTTCTCATTGTTATGAATAACCGTAGCTTATTTATGCTATAGTGACAACTTATAGCTCACTGATTAATTGATAGGTTATGCAAATTGTTAGGTTCGTAGAAAATAGATAGCTTATTGATTTACTCTAAATGGGGATTAACCTCCTTTATATAGAAAATAAGCAAACATAAGATTACAAAAGTACATTTTATTATGTGCTAATAATTTTATTGTAACATCCCTCCTCTTAACTCACGATGGTATGACATCGAGAGTTTGTTTAACCAAAATAAAAGAATACAAATATTGTCAGTAGTAAAGTACTAAAGATAACTTTTGAACCTAATTCTTTAACACCCAATTGCAAATTTATGATGTATGAATCATCAATAATTTGGACGAATATGGATGGTGATGAGGAGATATAAGATGATAGAGAGCAACTACTAAAAAGAGAAGTTGGATACAAAACTAGGGATGAAACATCTATTAGAGAGATGGATTATGATCGAGACTGAGCACTTACTGAATGTGATTTACTTGAGTCTCTTTCATGTATAGTAGGTAGACTTTGAGCTTTTGAGTCACTTTAGTATACATAAGGTGGACTTAATCACCTATGAGGAATCTTTCTAGCATGAAGCTAGGCAGATATTGATTGATGTGAATTCCACTGATGGAAAAAGAGATCGTGATATTCATAGCAAGAGCAGTATCAGAGAAGGAACGTTTTAGGAGAGAATGACATTGCCAGAAGTGGATAAGGATGACAAGATAAGAATGATGCATAAGGCTAGAAGAGGAGAGAACAATAGTCAGATACTAAGAAGACGTCGGATATGATTGCTCGAAGAAACTGAAATTGTGGATCCATAAATATAACCGAGCAATAGGCACGCGCTATTTTGCAAGCATGGCCCAGCACAGGCATGTGAACGACTCAATGATGCTCAGAATAAAAAGTTTTGATAAAGTTAAAAATATCAATGATATGGTTCTAATACATTGTTAAATTTGGAGAAAATAGATGGCTTGACCACATACCCTAGATGAGGATTAACATCTCATTTATAGATTCTAAATAAACATAAGATTACAAAAATACCATTTCTTGTGTTACATATTAAAGTTTCTCAACGTGAGCAAAATGAATATATGGACTTCAATGAAGTTCTCTCAAAAAAAAACCCCTGGTTATTTGAATTTAGAGGCCCTAATAATTTATAAAGATTATTCAATCATTATTAGAGAAATTAATTAAAAAGAACTCTCTAAGCAAATATAAAATTAACAAAGAGTTGATTGGTCATGACCCCAATGATAACCAATCTAGTTCAGATTCATTTGTTAACAAGAAGATCAATTGTTAAGAAGAAGATCAAGAGTAAGAATTCTGACAATAAGTTTAGAGATAAAAAATCAGTCTACAAATATTTAAAACAAAGGAAGAAAGAGCAAATTGATAGCAGATGACCAGAAAAAAAGAAATCGATGACACAATTATACTCCAGATATATTTATTATCTACTATCAATTAATAACGAGTCAATTAGTTTTAATTATAACTATATACTCGATTCTATATATTCATGTCACATCAGTTTTGGGAGAAAAAACTTATACATTTACGCACGTCAGTTTTGAGAGAGAGAGAGAGAGAGTGTGTGTGTAACCATGGGATTAGATGGAGTTGATCTATGTTGTCCCATGCTTTTTTCTGCAATTTTTCAAGAAAACCCCCGCTTGGTCCCTATTTGTTTTGACATTTTTTCTAAAGAAAACCCTGCTTTGGTTCATGGCCAGCTGGCATCATCCCCAATCTCACTCGCAGCAGCGACAGAAACCAACGTATCTCTCTCCATGAGCGGAAATCCCACCATCGAAGACATGACATCCTCCTTCACTGCACTTGCAGCATATGCAGCTCAACACCAGCCATCCTGATCCAGGCATCCAATGATTGAATCTCCCACCAACGAAGTCGTGACATATCTCCATTACCGGAGCTGCCGCATAAAATTCGGCTTTCTCCAGCCAGTCATTCTGCTCAGAACCAGACACCCTCGGCCAGACACTTCCACTTGCCCTTGCCCGGACCTTAGAGTTCTAAAAAAAAAAAAAAACCTTCTCTTACCAGCCCTTGCCCGGATCTCCTACGGCAGTAGCCTCATCGATGCCTACAACGAGGAGCCCGCCAGTGCTCCCCTTTTCCACAAGAGTGTGGGACAAACTGCCTGGGTCTGACGTCGCTACCGTCGACACAAGCAACAACACTTCGCCGTCAGCGTTTGCTTCAACGTCTCGGAAGTTCTCCGGCTGTGACGGTTGCAGATGAATCTGATCTAAAGATCCTTCGTGAAGATCCACGCATCCCTGGCCTCCCCCCAAATCTGAAGGCGCCAGACCGGATCTGATCTCCCTCGGCCGGATCTTTAGGGACCAATTCGGATCACCGCCGCTTCCCTCGGATCTGAATTCGCTAGACCGAATCCGGCCTACCCTTAGCTGGATCTAGCCGAATCTGTAGGCGCAAGGTGATCTACGGAGTTGACCCAAACAGCATACAGCCCAACATTTCACTCAGGCTCTCAGTGTGAATTGAAAACGAGAAGCAACCAAAATTATGAAAACAGCGAATTAGAGAATTCAAAATTGGATGGTGGCAAAACTCTCAGAGAATTAATTGCCAGGAAATCTCTTGAAGATAACAGAAACAATTTGTTGAAGTTGGTTCAACTAGCTCAAACCTGTGCTCATAATTTTTTGACGAGCCAAGACCGGATCCGCCCCATGGCCAAATCTGGCCGCTCAAGGCCGGATCCAGCAGCAAACAAAAACAATAAAAAGAAGAAAAAAGAAAAAAAAAAAAGAAATGGTGGGGGGGGGGGGGGGGGGGGGGGAGGAGAGGGGAACGGCCAGCCCCCTCCTCCTCCAACAGTCAGAGAGAGAGAGCGGGGGAGGAGAGGCTGAGAGGAAGGGAGAGGGAGAGGCGAGGCTAAGGGAGAGGGAGGACGAGGGAGTATGGAGAACTTTCTGCTTGAGAGAATTTTGTAATGGCATATTGGGATTAGAATTTAAGAGATTTCTATATATCTTCTACTTACTCAAATAGTTTCATTATCCTTCTCTGTTGCCATGAACATAAGCCCTTCATGCTGAGCAGCATAAATTAGTGTGTTCGTCATGTGCTTTATTTTCTAATTATTTGTGTTGGGTATCCTGCTTAACAAGAATCAATCTGACAACTTATCAAGATCACTGAGATATCAACAATCTAATTGGCCAGGTCGGCAAATATCAGGTGGGAGGTTTTCCGTTCAATAGAACGTTCCTTAATTCAAGAACCACCTTTCAATTTCCTTCCTTGGTTTAAGCACCATTTAGACTGAATCCAAGTCAGTCTCGATATACTGTAAAGTATATCCCCTGTATAAAGGACTTAATCCACTTATACAGTATCACTTAGATTGAATCTAAGTCAATCTCGATATACTGTAAAGTATATCCCTGTATAAAGGACTTAATCCACTTATACAGTATTTAGAGTGAGGTACGCTTATAGCGAATCTCCTTAAGACAATTACGTCCCCCGCACCGGTGCTAACGGGATAATGGACGCTGGTCTCCCAAGATACAACACTCTTTCACGGTATTTGGATAGCACTACCAAATCACCGTACGGTCGAACCGTAGTCAACCAGTACCTTCACAGGATCGTTGAAGCAGCGGTACAAGGACAAATTTCAAATGAATATTTGCCTTTACTCTTCTGGAGGAGCACCCACTGTTGAGGACAATGGAAGGTTGAAGAATATCCTTCTTCAGAAGTCTTAGAATCAGACAACAATTCTTATAAAAGAATCTGTTGAATTTTCTAAGCCCTCTTTCAGAATGACTTATGCAGAATCTCCTTTTGGAAGTCGCTTCGGAAACTGAATTACAGATTTCCCACTTCCGCTGGAATTCGCTTCAGAATTCCACTGCCAGTTCAGAACTTTCTTCAAAAATTCTGAGAGAGAGAGAATGTTGTAGTTGTCTTGGTGTGTTTAATTGAGAGTCTGGAGTGCTTTATATAGCACTCCAGGAGGGGCCAACAGTTCCAATCCGAGGAAAGGATGCAACCTTTCGACCAGCAGCCGTGTCTGTTGGCAGCCCAACAGTCGCAACTGTTGGCAGTCCAACAGTCACGCTGTGTCTATTGGCAGCCCAACTGATGCGCGGAGCGGGTCCGGTCTTGGTTCAGGTTGCGGAGCGGGTCTGGTTCGGATCATACCTTGAGACTTGATTCAAAAAGAATCAGGCCAGGTAGGGATCCCGAACTCAGACTCAGACTCGAACCCGAGCCAGACCCATGCCCATGCCCATACCCGGACCCGGACCCGAGCCCGGCACCGGCACCGGCCGGCCGCCGCCAGCGGCGGCGCGCGTGCGCATGCATGCCTGCATGTGCGGGCATAGTTCCCTCCTTTTCGCGCGCGAAAACTCCAAGTACCCAAGGGCATGCCCTTTGTTCTCAATTTTCTCTATATATACACCACAAACTTCCATCCCACGGCCAATGTGGGACTAAATGCTTTAAGCTACCTTTAGTCCCGTTTTGACTTTGAATTAGGCAAACTTTGGACTTGAATATCTCATTCATTCGAAGTCGGAATTGAACATGTGAATATACCACGTTCATCACAAATGGAAGGAGAACACACTCCAACCATCATCCGGTTGATACGATCAACGGATCTCGCCATAATTCAACTCGAAGATTCTCATTTATATTCTTCAATTCCAACAATCCCACAATGAATGGAGATTCAAGGAAATGACACACAAAGAGACTGACTCTATTGTGAAAGGTACTTGAGAAAAGAAACTGCATAAGGATAGGTGAACTAGGTCTTGAACCTTCCATAGCGAAAGCTTTATCGGACTTACTGGCTAATCAGTGAACTAGGTCTTGAACTGTTAGCCGTTAGTGTAAGTCAAGTCAACAAGCTTCACACAGTAACTTTCCAAATCAACTTTGGTTCTCTGTTGTGTCCGTTTTGGCCCTGGACATTCTTGGTTTCAGAGAGTATCTTTAGGGAATAACAGCCTCCATAGAGATTCCCAAAGAGCCGACCCAACTCTATACTCACATAGGTGATGGACCTATTAAGAGTAGTCTACTCTACTCCACTTGTTTAGTAACAAGATATAGGCATCATTAAAAGCGTTAAGCTTATCCTTAACCCACTTGTAGAAAAGCACTTATGTGCACCATAGGAATGGATTGGAGTCAAGCTCCCAAGTGCTTACTTGCTGAGTCAATCATAACTAGTTTTTCCTCTTGAACTTAGTCCGTGGGATCTCCAGTCGCTAAGTGAGGTTTCCATTAAGCTGACTCGGTAAGGTTAGGCTTTTAGACCCATTCCCCTCGATGCGCAGTTTATACGCTCTCCACTTAAACCTTTAGTAAGCTGATCCGCTAAATTATCTTTTGACGATACAAAGTCAATAGAGATAATTCCATTTGAGAGCAACTGCTTCACGGTATTATGTCTACGACGAATATGTCTAGACTTACCGTTGTATATCACATTTTGTGCCCTAGATATAGCTGCTTGATTATCGCAGTGTATACATATAGCGGGCACTGGCTTTTGCCATAACGGTATATCTTCTAAGAATTGTCGAAGCCATTCAGCTTCTTCTCCAGCCTTATCTAAGGCTATGAATTCCGATTCCATAGTGGAACGGGCAATACATGTTTGCTTAGAAGATTCCATGATACCGCTGCTCCTGCTAGAGTAAATACGTATCCGCTAGTTGATTTTGATTCCTCAGAATCTGCAATCCAATTAGCATCACTGTATCCTTCCAGTACAGGAGGATACTTTCCATATCTCAAGGCATATTCCTTGGTATGTGATACGTAACCCAATACTCGTAGTAGAGCGATCCAATGTAGATCACTAGGGTTGCTAGTATATCTACTTAACTTGCTTACAGCGTAAGCAATATCGGGTCTAGTGCAATTCATTAAATACATTAGACTTCCGATAATCTGAGAATACTCCAACTGGCGTATTCCAGTTCCTGTATTCTTATGAAGGTGGACGTGTGGGAGAAAAGGATTTGTATCTCTTTTATCCCATGATCCTTGAATCTTTCTATCATCTTATCCACGTAGTGAGATTGAGATAGACTGATTCCATCTGGTGTTCTAGTAATTTTAATTCCTAAAATTACATCAGCAACCCCCAGATCCTTCATATCAAAACAGTTGGATAACATTCTTTTAGTGGACTTAATAATCTCAATATTAGTCCCAAGTATCAACATGTCGTCTACATAAAGACAAACAATGATACATGCATCTCCAACTGTTTTAGTGTAAACACACTTATCGCATTCATTGATAGTGAATCCATCTTTGATCATGACACTATCAAATTTCTCATGCCATTGTTTTGGAGCCTGCTTTAAACCGTATAAGGATTTTACCAATTTACACACCTTGTGTTCTTGGTTCTTGACTATAAATCCTTCTGGTTGCTCCATATAAATTTCTTATTTAATTCACCATTTAAGAATGCAGTATTGACATCCATTTGATGGATATCTAAGTTGTGCAATACTGCAATCGCAATCAACATCCGAATGGACGTTGTTCTTGTTACTGGTGAATATGTATCGAAGTAGTCAAGTCCTTCTTTTTGCCGATAACCCTTGGCTACTAATCTAGCCTTGTACTTATCGATAGATCCATCGGGTTTTAATTTTCGTTTGAAAATCCACTTACACCCAATTGGTTTACTTCCAGGAGGCAAGTTTACCAATTCCCAAGTATGATTACTTAGTATGGATTCTATTTCGCTATTTATAGCTTCTTTCCACATTTGTGCTTCTGGGGTTGACATAGCCTCTTTAAATGTTTGAGGCTCGCTCTCAATAGCGTATGCTATGAAATCTGGACCAAAAGATTTTGAGATTCTAGATCTCTGACTTCTTCTTGGTTCAATTTCCGCATTAACATTCGGTTCCTCGGGGCTTTCGTCCCTGAACGCCATCTCGTGTGTTCTTTTCCCAGAAGTCTTATCTGCTTCCCGTTTGTACGGAAAGATGTCTTCAAAGAACACAGCATCTCGAGATTCGATAATCATGTTTACATGAATATCTGGTATTTCTGATTTATGAACCAGAAATCTGTAGGCACTACTATTCAAGGCATAGCCTATGAAAACGCAGTCCATAGTTTTTGCTCCCAACTTAGTCTTTTTGGGTAATGGTGCCAGCACCTTTGTAAGGCACCCCCACAGTTTGAGGTAATGGTAGGAAGGTGTCCTTCCATGCCATAACTCGAATGGTATAAGACCAAGTTTCTTGTGGGGTACTCTATTTAGAATATGATTTGCAGTTAATAGAGCTTCCCCCCACAAGTTCTGCGGAGCTCCAGAACTTACGAGCATGGAATTAACCATCTCCTTCAAAGTTCGTTCTTCCGTTCAGCAATTCCATTCTGCTGAGGAGTGTATGGTGCTGTAGTTTGATGGATTATACCAAAACTAGCACATAACTCACTAAAATCATTTGATTCATATTCTCCGCCTCTATCGGATTTTAGAATCTTGATTTTCTTGTTGAGTGATTCTCAACTTCGGCTTTATATGTTGTAAACATATTTATTGCCTCATCCTTACTGTTTAAAAGATACAGATAACAGTATCTTGTACAGTCATCGATAAAAGTAATGAAATACTTTTTACCGCCTCTAGTTGGCATAAACTTCAAGTCACATAGATCGCTATGAATTAACCCTAAAGGTTCTGTATTTCGATCTATTGAGTGAAATGAATTTTTAGCCAACTTGGCCTCAACACAAACCTCACACTTGCGAATTTCTTCCAAGTTGAGTTTAGGAATGTATCCCAGATTAGACAAGTTCTTCAAAGACTTGTAATTTACATGCCCTAATCTAGCATGCCACAAAATAGGAGACTCAAGCAAATAAACAGAAGAATTTTCTTTATTTATAAGCTTCGGGTACAGATACACAGACTTTTTGTCTACCACTGCAACATTGTCTTTAAAAAGACCATCAACAAGATTCTTGTTTTGTTTGAGACGGCTGCGACATTCATTCGCCTTATGCCCCTCTTTGTTGCAGATGTAGCAAGTTCCCTTGAAGCGCATGTTCTTGCCTTCTTGGACCTTGCCTTTGTACCCCTGGGAAGTCTTCTTCCGCTTTAAGCTTTTGGAAGTAGACGCTTTCCCCTTTGAGTCCTCGATCACATTGGCTTTTGCTTCGTAGGAGTTCTTACTGCTCCTTTTCTCGGACTTGCGGTTGTCCTCCTCGATACGAAGCCTCACAATGAGATCTTCCAACTTCAACTCCTTTCGCTTGTGCTTAAGGTAGTTATTGAAATCTCTCCACGCAGGTGGGAGTTTCTCCACGATAGTAGCAACCTGAAAGTTTTCAGGTAGGATCATACCTTCAGCTTCTATCTCGTGCAAGATAAGTTGGAACTCTTGAACCTGACTGATTACAGTCTTGCTGTCCACCATTTTGTACTCCAGAAATCGTCCAACGACGAACTTCTTGGTACCAGCATCCTCATTCTTGTACTTCTTGTCAAGACTGACCCATAACTTCTTTGCCGTAGTGATTGGACTGTAGACATTATAAAGAGAGTCATCCAGTCCATTAAGAACATAATTTCGGCAAAGGAAGTCACATTGAGTCCATGCATCAGTTGCAGGCTCTGGTGGATCTTCTTCCAGGAATCTGGCCAGATGAAGAGTGGTCAAGTAGAAGAGCATCTTCTGTTGCCACCTCTTGAATTCTGTGCCATCAAATTTTCCTGGCTTCTCCGGCTTCGGGTTAGGAAGTGGAGTAGGCATCAATGCTTGTAGCATGTTTGGTGCCTTACTAGAGCTATCTTGATTTGTCTCAGACATCTTCTGCAAGTTCAAGCAGAACTGAAGTTAGTAACTTCAATATTAATTGTCTTAAGATTGTTGATATCTCAGTGATCTTGATAAGTTGTCAGATTGATTCTTGTTAAGCAGGATACCCAACAATTTGTTCATATTCAGATTGATTCTATATGTCGTGAGCAGTTTGTTATAACAAGAGTGATTGTTTGAATATAAAACATCGAATCTATATTCAAAATGTTAAGAATCCGATCTTTTAGACAGGCGTACGTATTGCTCGGCCTAGAAGTAACGAGCTTCATGCCCTAGTCCATAAAACCATGGGCTTAATTCAAAAGAATATGATGAAAAGACTGCCAAAAACTTTTTAAAATATAAGAAACTACTATTAGTTTTTCATAAAGACCTTTTTAAAAAACTACCATGAATTGTAGTCCATGATTATTTAGTGTAATTTCTAAAGAGAGGATAGTTTTGTGAAATCAAGAAAAATTTCATAGGAGTTTTATGGAATAAAATATAAATCAAGAGAAGACATTGTATCAATTACAAGGACACTAGTACATGGCGCGCAAATTAAACAAGTAAACTTTATATATAATATGTTATATGTTTCGAATACAACCAGCACATCAAGGCGAGAACTCAAATAATTGTTAGCTGCTGGAATTGATCTGACACTAATTAATGTCACTGATCTAATTGGTCAGGTCGGTTAATATTAGGTGGAAGGTTTTTCATTCAGTAGAACGTTTTTTAATTACAGAACCATCTTTTAATTACTTTCCTTGATTAAACACCAATTAGACTAATATTAGTCACTCTCAATATATTGTAATATTTATGAGCAAAAATATTTAAATATAACCCCTGTATAAAGAACGTTAGTTCACTTATACAGCAATTGGAGTGAGGTATACATGTAGCGAATCTTTTTAAGACAATTACGTCCCCTGTTTCGGTGCTAAAAGGTACTAAACGCTGATCTCTCAAAATACAACACTCATTTACGGTATTTGGATAGCACTATCAAACCACCGTATGGTCGAACCGTAATTAATCAGTATCTTCACAAGATTTCAATGCAGCAGGACGAAGATAAATTTTAGGGAGAATATTTGTTTTAACTTTAGAGGATTATCCACAATAGAGAAATGAGGGAGAGAAAAATTAATGTCTTAAGAAGACAGAGATTTAGACAACAATTCTGTTTAAGAATCTGTTGAATTTTCTAAGCCTTCTTTCAGAACGAATCTTTTCTTCAGATTTTTTCAAAAAATGATTTTGCTTTCGCTGTGTATATAATCCACAGAGAAGAGCGCTATTTATAGCGCTCCTGAGAACCTGTTAGAGGGCAAGAACTGTCCAGCGATAGTTGCGTAGCGCTCCTGGGAAACCGTTGGAGGCCAAAACTGTCCAGTGACAGCTGCGACGGTTTCTGTCTGAACCGTTGCAACGTTCTAGATAGGAACTGTCGCAGCACAGCGGGCGGGTCGAGACCCGCTTGTACACCAACCCGTGTGGCCCGGTTCAAAAAGAACCAGGCCGGGTTGAATCCCACGCCCGCCCCGGACCGGCTACGGCAACGCCAGGCGGGGGGGGGGGGGGGGGGGGGGGGGGGGGGGGGGGGTGAGTAATCCCAGACCGAGCCCCAAAAGATGTTTTTCTCCGTAAGGGCCACCAGAGTTGATGAGCTGGCAATCGCCAATGCTCTGGTTTGCGTAGTTCTAAGCATAAGCCGCAACGTGTCATCCCACGACACGGGCCCTACACCCACTGCAACGCGGGCTGAATTGTGAGAGTCGACGAAGTCATGTGGAGAGTTTTGGGCAGTGGTGGATTGGATTGTGGCCAGAGCTGTGACGAAGAGGAGAGCAAGAGCTAGGTTGGATGAACATGACTCCATTGTTCTTAGTCAGTTACTACTGAAATGTGGTTTGTGTTTTGTTCGAAATGATGCTCGTATGGTACTTATATCTACACGGTTAAGAAATGCGCGCGGTAGAAATGTCTTGCGTGTGAATTGGGCTTGGATGACTTGGTGACTTGTCAAAGTCTTTTTTATACAAATTATAATTTCTCATGTTTTGTCTCTGTGTGCAGATTTTCTTGGACACTGCACATGTTTGAGAAGTTCTTTGTTGAGGATTAGCAATTTAACATGATACTTTTCCTTCGTTATACGCGAAGATTCTAAACTGTCCGCCTCTATCTGTGGCGTGTTGCCTCCTCGCTTGCATGGTGCTAGTTTGGTCCAAATTAGGGCTGCTATCGAATCGGATACCACTCTTATCGAATCCGGACCAGACACGTACTTTTGGGCCCATGAAATGATGTCGTGTGACGGGGACGTAATGGCTATACCCGCCTCCTTTTCTCCTTCGCCCGCCATGACCTTCAGTTTTATGACGAGAGAAAAGTTAGAAATTTTGAAGGGGAAAAAAATACTAAGTTTTCAAACTATTTATTTTCACGCTAAAATTGTCTACTTTTATTTATGATAAGCATCCCAAGTTGATTATTTTTTATTGTTCTACTTGTCAAAAACTGACAAGTACAAGTTAGAGAGGTACAAAATTGTTCAAGGAGTTGAGTGTAAGTCCATCTCAAGAGGCCAATAAATCTAGCTCTCTTCAACAAATTAAAGAACATTTGAGGGATTTGTTCTCTAAGATACCGGAGTTTCACCCCTTTCAACCCAAGTCCCTACATGTGGGAGAGAGGAGATAGAGGAGATGGAAGGAGATAGCACAGAGATCGGACGACAAAGGAAGCGAGAAACGGCGCATTGAGCAGGCTAGATTGTGCTCCCGGTTGACCGGTGGAGGAGGCCGATCGACCGCCCGGTTGACCGGTGGAGGAGGCCGGTCGACCGCCCGGTCGACCGGCGTGCACGAGCGTGCACAGGAAGGAGCGGTCGACCGTCCCGGTCGACCGACTGACAAGGGCTCGCTCTAGGTTGGGCATGGTCGACCGGGCCGGTCGACTGTGGCATGGGTCGGTCGACCGGCCGGTCCACCGACATGCGCGTTTGAATTTCCTTTTAGGATTCGAATTCCTTTTCTGGATGGGATTGAATCCAACCTGGGTTTCTATAAATCCAGGGACTCTGTGGCTATAAATAGAGGCTAGAGGCCTCATGTATTGTATCCCGAAGGACCCCCGAAAATCCAAAAAGGTATCCCAAAAGTATCCCACTGAAAATCTCCATTGGAAATAGGAATAATTTGTAATTGATTGTTGAATCAATAAAATCTCTCTCTCCCTTGCCCCGAGGACGTAGGCACGTTGCCGAACCTCGTTAAATTTGTGAGTTGATTGCTTTTCTCTGTTGTTTGCTATTCCTGTCGTGTTGGTTGTTTCTCCGGCTGCATCGAGTCTCCGCCAGGTGGGCGGATTCCTCAAGGGTGGTTGTTGTGTTCTCCGCCGCCGGCACGGCGCGCGGGCACAACAAGTGGTATCAGAGCATCCCAGGTTCGACGTGGGATCGTGTGTTGATTCAAGGGCATCAGTTGCTGTTTGGCGGAGATCGTGTGTCGATCTCGGAGCGGCGTTGGGACTGTTTGTGGGATCGTGTGTCGATCTCAAAACAGCGTGTATATTGCTCGAGGAATCAATTGGTGGAGTAGATTGCTTCAGAAACTCTTCGAGGGTTTCGCGTGGAGGTAAGATCTGATCTTTATCTAGTTTGTTTTATCTAACTCCGTTTGTTTCCGCATTGGTTTGAGGAATCAGTTGAGAAGATGACTGGAGAAAGTACATCAGTGAGATCTATGAATCCACATCCAAGGATTGATGTGGTGAAGTTCAACGGCACGAACAGCTTTGGTATGTGGAGGTGTGAGGTTATGGACGCGCTGACGGCATCAAACCTCGAAGACACTCTACGGTTGGAGAAGAAGAGCGCATCAACAACGGAAGAAGATTGGGACAAGATGAACCGTTCGGCGTGTGGCTTGATCAGGTCTTGTCTGACACAAGACATCAAGTATCTAGTGTTCCATGAGACATCTGCTAGGCAGCTGTGGGAGATCCTGGAGAAGAAGTATCTGACGAAGAGCGTAGAATCGCGATTGCAGCTCTATGAGTTTCAGATGCGAAGAGGATGCTCCGTCAATGAACACTTGAACCGTCATACGAAGCTTCTTACAGATGAGGTATTGGAGGTAAGAGGCAGAAGTTCCAATGGGAAGGGAAGAGATGATCGGAGGAGATCGAAGTCCAGATCAGGCTTCAGAAATCTGAAGAAGAATCAGTGTGCCTTGTGTAAGGAACTAGGACACTGGAAAGCTGAATGCCCGAAGGCCAAAGATAAGAAGGTGGAGTCTAAGACTGAGGCAAATCTTGCAAAGGTGGTCAGTACTCAAGGCAGTACCTCACAGGCAGATGGATCAGACTCGGACTCATTGGTATTCTCTTTCTCTGTTACTATCCCTACTGTTTGTAGCTCAGATAATGCTGAGTGGATCTTGGATACCGGAGCCACCTATCATGTGTGCCCGAACAGGGACTGATTTTCTAGCTTGAGAAGCTGGATGGATGTTACACGGTCATGAGTGATGACCATCCGTGTAATATAGAAGGGATGGGTACAGTCTGTATCAAGATGGATGATGGGATAGTACGAGAATTGAAGGAGGTGAGGTATGTACCTCAACTAAAAATGAATCTTATCTCTGTGGCGCTTTGGAAGCATTGGGTCTGGTGATATCTGTTCGAGATGGTGTTCTCAAGATGATCAAAGGCTCATGGTGGTGATGAAGGGCGTCCGCCGGGACAATCTCTACTACTTGAAGGGTAGTACGGTTACAGGTCAGGTGGAAACTTCTAGTTCTTCAGATGATGGTTGCACGAAGGTCTGGAAGGTGAAGGTCGGACAGGGAGGAGAAAAGTCTTTATGAGCTCCTGCAAAGAAGGGATCATTGGAAGGTGCTGCTACCTGCAACTTGGAAGGTGAACACAGCGTTCTGGACAAGAAGAAGGTGAAATTCAGCACCAGTACTCACCGCTCAGAAGGTCTTCTTGATTGGTTCACGTAAGCGTTTGGGGACCTGCTAAGACTGCATCGCTTGGAGGTCACAGGTACTTATCTTTTTGTTGATAGTTTATCTAGGCATTGTTGGATATATCCCATGAGACAAAGGTGTGAAGCCCTAGATATGTTGGTGAAATGGAGAGGAAGAATGGAGAAGCAGATTGGTAGGAAGATCAAGGAGCTACAGATTGGTAATGTTAGAAGAGACATGAACTAATTCCTACGATTTGGCCAGAACACCGGTATTGTTACTCACTTCACAAAAGGTATAAATGGGTTGGCTAAGAAAGTAAACCGTTCCTTACTGGAGAAGGTTTGGTGGTTGTTGTCTAATGCAAGATTAGACAAATCGTTTTGGGCTGAGGCGATTGTGTATGCTAGCCATCTCATGAATAGATCGACTGCGATAGGAGGTAAAGCTCCATTGGAAATTTGGTCTGGGAAAGCTACTCAAGATCATGATTTGCTGCGGGAATTTGAAAGTCCGACCTACTTCAGTTGTAACGCCCCGATCCCGGCGGGTACGGAGACGTCACTGTAACGTATATACGTAGGTCATAAATACCCCCACGTATATACGCTAAGCATCAGTACAGGCAAGAATCAGAGTACGGAAGCGAGTGGTGCATTATACATTCCGATATATGAGTACAATTACAAAGTTATCACCAGAGGTGATCCAATATTACATGAATATTACATCACTGATATGCGCAATTGCGAGATTACAAAGAGATGTACAAGTATGAACAGTACACAGGCACTCACGAGTTTACAAAAGGAAAACTCGAGAGGCACACAGGGGGTCCGGAAGAATAGAGCTCAGGGCGGTCTGCTGGAGATCCACGCTTCCGCTGCGCCACTCCGATCAGCAACTGGGGGAATCCACACGCTCCAAGCTCCATGACCTGGACATGAGGATCCAGGGGAGTCAGATAGAACTCCCCAGGCGAGTGGTGATACGAAAGCCAAGTGGCGAGCATAGGTAAGCATGCAGGAGCAAGTAGATATAAAACAAGTGATATCAAGCAGGAACTACTCATGGTATGATAAGATAAGAGAAGGTAAAAAATGAGAAGTAAAGTAGATAGGGCAACACCAGATATCTCCTAAACTAATATAAAACCGATAAAACCGAATAAAATCGATTACGAGCAAAACCGATTGTACAAGCTTAGGTCACGGCCCCATGAGACTAGTACCTCGAAGGAATAATCCAAATAAGGAAACCCTCATCTATATACTTTTATCCCATGTCACCGTAATCCGAGCGCGTACAACCCGAGTTACAAAACGGCACAGCAAATTGTATATTAGCATCTTATTATAATTGGAGCCGTCTAAGTTCTAGGCTTCAGTATGTGTCCCATTCCCATACTTCCACTCACAACTTATATAGCAAGTTATTTGGAAACTGATAAAGATCGATGAATCATGTTTCGGATGGGCCCCGTACATGCCCGGGACAACGGTTCAGGAGTATCCGGTGCTGAGCCGGAACGTACCGCTAGGTACCGGGACTTATTTACGCCCGAACAGGAATAGAGTATCGCAGATCCCATAGAAATAGGCCTAGGGCGTGTGCATACCCGGCAGGAATAAACAGGAGTAGGGGTGCCAGCACACCCCACGGAATCCCTGGTGGCCGCCAGGTGATCCCTCAAGTATGTGGCCACGCGCGGCTCGATAAGACCACCATAAACATGATTAATCAGGGCCCATCAGTTTTCCCCAAACCGGGTGCAAGTTGTCTTATTTTACGGTTTATTAGATGATTATCAGATTCCGGGAATGCGCAACAACAAGTCAGGAATATCAGGAAAACATGTATCTCAGGTGTACAGTTTGTACTGTAATGTATATCAAGTTTGTAAGCAAGATGTCAGGTCATCATTCCCGTTATCGTGATAATCATGAGAGTCAAGTATATCATGCCGGGTGTCAAGTGATAGCATGATAGGAGGATGATATTTGGCAGGTGACCAATCATCTCAAGAGATTGATATTAGTCCGGCGGCAAGTCGTGTCATAACAAGGGGCCTTGCCAAGTAGTAGCATGTCTGGTGTCAGATGATAACACATCAGTTGACAGGTGATACAAACAGGTGTTATATAGTAGCATGTAATTGACAGGTATGAAGTAATGGCATAGCAAGTGTTAACATATCAGGTAAATACATGGCGTGTGATAGAATAGTAGCTGAGCACAATCAAGCGGAGCTGAGCAAGCTGGAGTGTACAGACAGCAAATAGTATTTAACACTGGAGCGTCTGGCAAGGTTACCGGGACAACTCGGCTTAAAGTGCGAGTAGAAAATCTGGCAGCATCCCCCCTAGACGAATCTAGTGGTAAAGCGCTGAACGCTGATCATGATAACCAGGCGGAGCTGAGAAACCTGACGGTCCCAATCACGTCTCTTTCGAGATAGTGAGAAACCGGAGGCTGAAGGGTCCAGAGAAACCTGACGGTCCCAATCACGTCTCTTTCGAGATAGTGAGAGACCGGAGGCTGAAGGGTCCAGTCATTGGCACTCGGCCATACACAAATACAGGGACTCAGCCCAATACATAATACATGAAAACATGGAATAAAATACATGTCGACCCGACGAAGCGGGGAAACCCAAATGGAGGCGAGAGCGAGGACACTCGCCTAAATCTTTAGAAAACACAGTGAAATTCCCAATCTCCGAAATCTAGGAAATCAACGCGTTAAAGAGAAAGTGATAGAGAGAGGGGAAATCAAGAGAGAGAAAGAGAATGAGAGAGAGGAGAGAGAAAGAGAGAACCAGAGAGAGAAAGAGAGCTAGAGAGAAATATATGGAAGGAGAGAGTACACAGTGAGACGCGGGAGTCGCAGACGCGGGAGTCGCGTCGCGGGAATAGCAGACGCGGGAATCACGTCGCGAAGGTGCCATAAACGCAGGGTTCGAGACCCGCGTTCAAATCAGGACACGAGGAGAACGCGGACGCGGTCGTGGGTTCCGCGTCGCGTTAGCACGAGGGGACCACAGACGCGGGTATTAGCTCCGCGTCGAGTCGATACAAGAACGCGAAGGCCGCGTTAAACAGATGCCAAGAACGCGAAGACTTGCGTTAGGAATTGCCTGGACGCGGGAGTGAGATCCGCGTTAGCAATATACATAGGGAGAGAGGAAGGGAAAGGTGATTGCTTTGGTGGTGGTGTTGTTTGGTCAAGGAGTTGGATTTGATGGAGTAATAAAAAGGAGGTGATGTTAGTTGTTGTCGTTGTAATCGTCACCGTAATGATTACCGAAATAATCGTGAACGATTACCGGAATAATCATCGGAGATGTTACCGACGAAGAAGAGCTCGGCCCCAATCCAATGGAGGTGGCCGGCCCTTGAGAAGATGATGGGGTGGTAGCCGGTCATGGCCGGTGGTCGCCGGCGGCGGCCGGAGGTGGCCGGAATCCGGTAAGCCAAGCCCAAGCCCAAGCAAATTGTGGGGTGCAAGTGTAGTTCATATGGTGAAAATGGAGTTTTGGAAACGAAGATTCGGAGAACGAAGCTATAGCTCGTCGGAAAGAGCACGACGAGGAGAAGGAGATGGCATGGTCGTTGGTGGCCAAGGTGGAGTATATGGTGATGGAGATGGTGGAGAAGGTGGTGGTGAAAATGGGTTATTTGATGGAAAAGAAGAGGAAGAAGAAGATGGAAAAGATGGTGTTATGGTTGTTGTTGATGTTGGAATGGAGGAGGAGATGAAGGAGAGAATGATGGTGGAATTTGTGGTGAAAATGGAGGGAAAATGGTGGAGAAATGGGTGGCCAAAGGAGGGAGAAGGAAGCTCTTTGGCTGCTAGTCGTTTGCAGCCTGTTGGCTGGAAAATGAAGAAGAAGAAGGAAATGAAAGAGAGAGAAGGAGTGGGGTGGTTTTATAAGGGGAGAAAATATTATAATATTGCCATTGAAATTCCCTATGGAATGAAACCTGCGTTTCACTCAAGAAGAGTTGCGTCCACATGACACCAAGCTGCGTCTGGGCAAATGAAATCCAGACGCGGAAATAAAATCTGCGTCCAGGAGAAAACGCGAGATTCGCGTTTAACAGAGGAGAGAGAAAGTCATAATGACTTGATGGGAGTTGATCTGAAATGCATTAAATGCAGTAAGGAGAGGATCTCTGCATTAAAAGCTGAATCCGAGTGGTGGTGGAACTCGCGTTTAGCGAGGAGAGAGAAAAAGAGAGAAAAGAGTAAAATATCTGGATAAAATTCCGGTATCTGGGAAAACACCGAAAACTTAAGAAAAGCCGAAAAATAAAGTAACTCGGAAAGCTTTCCAAAAATTCTCAAAAATAATAAATATTATATAAAGATTTTTAGTGAAATCGGTTTTTAGAAATTCAATCTCATTTTCAAAATAAAAATCCCGAAGTCAAACGTTGACACCGGTCTACACCGGGTCGGCCGGATTTTGATAAAATCTGAAAAATTCCAGAAAATGTATTTAGATAGAAAATATGATTTTAAGAAATGATGTGAAAGCTGTTTTTAGAAATTCTACTCCGTTTGTAAATTAAAAATCGGGGAATCGGTCAGTGGCACTAGTCGACACCGGTTTTGAAGATTTTCAGCTTAATTCAGGAAAATTCCAAAAAATCATAAAAAATCTAAAATATTAGAAAATGATGTTTGAAACTGAAATCGGTCAAATCTGAATACCGGAATGACCAAATCGAGTAATACACTAGGATCGGGTCCTCGGTTCAGACTAGGGCTGACACCGAGTTCACGAATCAAGATCCAAGGCAAAACGATCATATAAATAATTTATAAAGCAAAACAAATACAGGAAGTAAATCAAAAAATACGATCGAAAAATATGAATACGCAACTAAGTACGTATTCCGGGAGCGGGGTGTTACATCAGTGCCAAGGATGGCAAGGTGAATCCGCGAGCAAATAGGTTTGTGTTTTTGGGTGTCAAAAGGAATGGCTACAAGTTGTGGGACCCCGAAAACAAGAAGATCGTGTTGAGTAGGCATGTCACATTTGAAGAGACTTCAGTGTTGAAGTCTACCGTCTCTCAGCAGGTGGAGAGGACGGAGACCAAGGAAGTATCGCAGCGGGTGGAGGTTGATGCTACTCCACCATCTCCAGTTGGTTCGGTATCAGTGAAGACTTCACCGGATGTGACACCGGGTGGAGTTCATGTAGCCAGGGTTGATACTGAACAGGTTAAAGACATTGATGAGAATGTCGAGTTGTTTGCAGCTATTGGAACCAAGGTAAAACCACGCTCGTGGGTAAAGCAGCATGAATCTCAAGCTTGTGATCGCGACAAACTCAAGTTGAAGGCCATTGTTCTCCATGATGGTCGTGAGGAGGTTCATATGACTCAGCCAGATAGGTTCGTTGCTGCAGATTCAGGTACAAGTGCTTGAGCTTGATGGAGCTTATTTGAATGAACTACGGTGGCTTGATCCTTTGGACAAGGTACGTAGGAAGCCGTAAAGGCGCAGCCATTTGGTGATGCAACCCGTATGAAGCTATTTGGGTTCTCGAGAAGCTGATTGGAACTTCACGTAGAGGTGAAGAGTTATGGCCGATTGGAGCTTCACGTAGAGGTAGAGAGACTTCACGTAGAGGTGAAGTGTTGTGGCCGGTTGGACTCACGTAGAGGTGAAGGGTTGGACTTCACGTAGAGGTGAAGGGTTGGACTTCACGTAGAGGTGATGTGTTGTGATCTCGATGAACAGATTGATCTTCTGGTGAGAAGATGTTGAGCTTGCATAATGAGGGGTGTGCATCCAGTTGTTGAAGCCGATGATGGTGTTAGGTATGCTCTACTCAGACTTGGTTGGACCGTCAGCTGAAGACATGTAGACTAGATAGAGCTAGTCAGTTGGAGAGTCAGTGTTGGCTCATGATGAGTTCTTCGTGTGGTCATGTAGTTGCTGAGTTGGAGACACGTTTGGTGATCGGCATGTATGGAAGTTCTCCTAAGGTGAAGTGTAGGGAAGGCATGTGTAGTGCATTCCAGTGGATAGCTGAGCTACAGATTCCATGCCGAGATCGTATGTCGATTTCGCCTAGATCGTGTGTCGATTTCGTCCGGAGCGCGCAAGCCGAGATCATGTGTCGATTTCGCCAAGATCGTGTGTCGATTTTGCCAGGTGATAGACTGGAGTTCGTTGGAGATCGGCTCAGATTTGAAAAACTTCACCGAGGTGGAGAATTGTGGGAGAGAGGAGATAGAGGAGATGGAAGGAGATAGCACAGAGATCGGACGACAAAGGAAGTGAGAAACGGCGCATTGAGCAGGCCAGATTGTGCTCCGGTCGACTGCCCGGTCGACCGGTGGAGGAGGCCGGTCGACCGCGCGGTCCACCGGCGTGCACGAGCGTGCACAGGAAGAAGCGGTCGACCGTCCCGGTCGACCGACTGACAAGGGCTCGCTCTCGGTTGGGCACGGTCGACCGGGTCGGTCGATCGTGGCATAGGTCGGTCGACCGACCGGTCGACCAATAGGCGCGTTTGACTTTCCTTTTAGGATTCAAATTCCTTTTCTGGATGGGATTGAATCCAACCGGATTCCATAAATCCAGGGACTCCGTGGCTATAAATAAAGGCTAGAGGCCTCATGTATTGTATCCCGAAGAACCCCCGAAAATCCCAAAAAGGTATCCCACTGAAAATCTCCATTGGAAATTCCTTGAAGAAGAAATAATTTGTAATTGATTGTTGAATCAATAAAATCTCTCTCTCTCCCTTGCCCCGAGGACGTAGGCACGTTGCCGAACCTCGTTAAATTTGTGAGTTGATTGCTTTTCTCTGTTGTTTGCTATTCCTATCGTGTTGGTTGTTTCTCCGGCTGCATCGAGTCTCCGCCAGGTGGGCGGATTCCTCAAGGGTGGTTGTTGTGTTTCCCGCCGCCGCCGCGGCGTGCGGGCACAACACTACAAATCTCCTTTAATTTGAGGAGCCCATGAAGTATCTTAGCAACTCTTAATATTTAAATAATATGAATTTAAATTTAAAATAATATTTAAATAATATGTTTTAGTAAGTTTAATTAATATATAAAGTAATATATAAATTTAATTTAATTAATATTGAATATATTATTAGATTAATACATTACAATTTTAATTTTTAATATTTAATAATTAATTAATACGAACTAAATATTTAATAATTAATTAATACATAAAATATTTAATTATGTTTACTTATTATAAATTTATTAAATAAATGAAATTAATTCAAAGCATAAAATATTAAAATAAAGGGTGGATGGGGAGTATCATTGGAGACCAATGGGCCCCTTAATGATTTCTTAGCCCTCTATCCACCCCTTTAAATAAGGGATCTCCAAGGGAACCCTTGGAGATGCTCTGAGGAAAGAGAATTCCAGGGGTAAAGACGCAGGGGATGTCGCGAATAAGTGAATTTCGCAAAAGAAAAAAAATCACGGGAATAAATGCATTTCTTCGTGAAATAATTAAAATATAGTTGCAAAATAACATATATTACCAGTGTTTTCAAAGTTCTGCAATCAAGTGAGTAGTGAAACAATAATATGCTAATCAGATTGATAATTACCAACCACGGTTTCCTGATCAATGTAAGGAGAGGAGAAAAGAATAGAGTTGTAGATATATCCTACTTTTCCCATCCATATAGACTGTCGCAGTATCTATGGTTAAAGTGCCTTACTTTTCAAGAGTGAGTCCCAAGGTTAAATTCTAAGGATTTTACAATGAGCTGGTTTGTTTGAGATTAGTGATTGAGATCTTTCTCAATGTTTTACAGTTTAACAAAACTCTTTATAAAGAGCTTGGTAGTATAAAGTTTAGGGTTTATGTGAGAGGAGTGATCTTCATCAATGTATATAATTAATTTTTGGTGAGATGAGTGTTCAATATTTATAATTAATATATTAGTAAAAGAGAGTTATGGTGTGTGATTGCTATCTTGTACATTGTGTTATTATACTATATATCTCTTGAAGTTCTCCTGTGGATATAGGTCGAGTTTGATAGAGTCACGTATATTTTTTTTATTATTGTGCCACTTGTATTTTTTTTCTATGTATTTTGCTAAAATCTTGTAAGCTTGATATCCGATAAAATGCTTGGGATCTTGTTTCTCCCATTCCGTAAAACCCTAATCATGGTCATAATAGTAGCCACCAATTGAGCCACTAACCACGTGAATTCCATTATTCTCGGTGAATGAGATTAGAAGTTGACATGGACTTAGCAACAATTAAAAGGAAAAAAAAATCCATATAAGTAATATTAAATAGCATAATTTATTTGGAAAATTGTCTTTAGGCTCCTGAGATGAAACTATCATGTGAAAATTTCCTACAGTTTGAAACAATGTGATCAAATCTCTTGACCAAGTTTTTAAGTAAAAAGCCTTTGTCTCCACCAAAAAATCTCATATTCCCATGCTACTCTTGATTAGATGCCCTTTTGAGTTGATTCGAGCGGCCATCGTGACATACATTTAATGTTTATCACGCGTAACTCTTTTGGTTCATTCTTTTGTAATTTCTATCCTCCTCAAGCGGATAAATTATTTTACAATGATAATTTTTTTACAGAGAAATTTTTTTTCATATATCATATGTTCTGCCAACCACAAGTTAGATATTTAGAAAGAAGTTTATAAAATTAGACATAAATTGACGAAGGTGAAAAAAAAAATAAAAGTTGAACAAAAATATAGAAAAGTAGAAATAAATTGACAAAAGAGGATCAAAAAGACGAAAGTTAGACAGAAATATAAAAAAATGAACAAAAAATGACGAAGATGGACAAAAAAGATGAAAGTTGGACCGAACAGCATACAGCCCAGCATTTCACTCAGGCTCTCAGTGTGAATTGAAAACAAAAGGCAACGAAATTATCAAAACAGCGAATTAGAGAATTTAAAATTGGATGGTGGCAAAGCTGTAACACCCCATCCTCAGAATACGTACCCAGCTATGTGTCCTGATTTTTGGAGCGTATTTTTTCCTTTTATTTTATTTTCTGTTATTTAAATTCTTACTCATATAGCAGTACTGCATGATTTGACCTTTTTGGTATTCAGATTTGACCGATTTCAGTTTCAAATATTATTTTTTAATATTCTAGATTTTTCATGATTTTCTGGAATTTTTCGAAATTAAATTGTAAATCTTCAAAACCGGTGTCGACCAGTGTCGCTGACCGACTTTCGGATTTTAATTTACAAACGGAGTTGAAATTCTAGAAACGGATTTCACATTATTTCTTAAAATCATATTTTCTATCTAAATGAATTTTTGGAGAATTTTTAGAATTTATCAAAAATCCGGCCGACCCGGCATAGACCGGTGTCAACGGTTGGCTTCAGGATTTTTATCTTGAAAATGAGATTGAATTTCTGAAAACCGATTTCATTAAAAATCTTTAAATATTATTTATTATTTTTGAGAATTTTTGGGAAGCTTTCCAAACTGCTTCATTTTTCGGGCATTTCCGGAGTTTTCGGTGTTTCCGCGATACCAGAGTCTATCCAGATATTTTACTTTTCTATTTTCTCTCTCCTCACTAAACGCGAGTTCCACCAAACTCGGATTCAGCTTTTAATGCGGAGATCCTCTCCTTACTGCATTTAATGCATTTCAGATCAACTCCAATCAAGTCATTATGACTTTAGTCCTTTATGTCAAACGCGAAACTCGCGTTTATTCTCCTGGACGCGGATTTTTCTCCGCGTCCAGCTCTAATAGCCCAGACGCGGGCTTCAATTGCATGGAGACGCAAGTCTCCATCCTTGCGTTTCTTTTGATTTGAATGGAGGGCAAAATGGTAATAACAAACTTTACCTTTATATATATATATATATATATATGCACATGCACTCCCACCTTCTCTCTCTTTCATTATTCTCTTCCCTTCTTCATTTTCCAGCAAGCTCCAACAGCAAACGCAGCCACCCAACTCCCCTTTGGCCGGCCATCACCACCACCCACCATCTCCATTTCCTCCACCAACTTCACCACCATTCTCCACTCCATTTCCTCCTCCATTCCAACAACAACAACCATAATATCATCTCCATCACCATCTTCTTCCTCTTCTTTTCCACCAAACAACCCATCATCTCCACCAACTTCACCACCATTTCCACCACCACTTACACCACCTTAACCACCACCAAGCATACCATTTTCTTCTCCTCGTCATTCTCTTTCCAACGAACTATAGGTTCGTCCTCCGAAACACCATTCCCAAAACTTCAAAAATTCCTTTTATACTACACTTGCACCACCATCAACCCTCTCTTTTGGGGCCTTGTCCACCCAACTCCGGCCAACTCCGGTCGCCGCCGGCGAACACGGGCCAAGCCACGGTCGGCCTACCTCCCTTCTCTTCTTTCTTTCTTTCCTTCTTTCCTTTGCATTTCTTTCTTTCCATCCTTCTTTCTTTTCCTTCCATTTTCTTTTCTTTTCTTTTCTTTTCTAAACCTGCGTCTCCCCCTCTCTCTTTCCTGCGTCTCTCTCTCTGCGTCTCCCCCATTTCTCTGTCTCTCTCTTTCTCTCCTGTTTTAAACGCGGAGATCTTTAACGCAATCTACGCGTTCATGTATTAACGCGAACGCGGAGCACGCGCTCGCGTCTACGTTCTCCTCGTGTCCTTGCTGAAACGCGGGTCTCGAACCGTGCGTTTGTGACATCTACGCAACGCGACTCCCGCGTATGCGATTTTCGCATCTTCATTCTCTCTCCTCCTCCATAAATATTTAAACGCATTGATTCCCTAGATTCAGAGCTTGGGATTTCCTGGTATTTCTTGAAGTTTTAGGCGAGTGTTCTCGCTCTCCTTCTGATCTTTCTGCTTCGTCATGTTGACTAATATTATATTATTTTACTTGCACACTTGCATGTATCATGCTATCACTTGACGCCTGCTTAACATCACCTCTCAGGCATACATCTCATGGCACCTGTTATGCTACTTCTTGGTACTCGCCTCGTTATGGCATTTTGACACTTGACTTACGATTATCATATTCGCGGGAATCATGTGACTTGAAATTATAATAATCATGTACTCTTGAACTCCTAATCTTGTCATGCGCATGCTTTCCCGTAAATTGATAATCACATAATAAATCATAAAAAAAGAAACCACTTGAATCGGGTCGGGGGAAACTTACGGCTATCAATATATGTTCGTGTTTACAGTGGCACTAGGTATGTTGTGCAACTAAAATTTCCGGTCTGACCTGTGAGCCTCCAGGCGACCGAGGGGAGTGCTGGCTCCCTCCTTCTTGGTACCATCTTGATAAGGGCATTCTATAAGACCCTCCTGTAGGCCTTGCGGCCGCTTCCATACACCAGCAATGGAACGTCCTAGACCGTGGTCCCGGGCATGTACGGGACCCACTGTAAACATTGTTCGTTGATACCCCCGTTGGTTTCCAATAACAGTCTCGATTTACTCATATGTGGATGTATGTGTACTGGGACGCTATTACACATACCTAGACATACGGGTAGAACGAGTAATAAGTATAAATAATGAAAATGGCAGCAATAGATTTATTCAGGCCTTATCACTTTCATTTTATGCCTCATTTTCTTGCTTACTGTACATGTACTCTTGACACAGTTCTTGATACTTAATATTGTTTCGATCATATCAACACACATATACCTATCTCTACACGACACTTGGCATTCACCTGTCTATTTGTTAGGGAGTTTCTGACTCCCCTGAACTTGCATGTTCAGGTTCTGAAGCTTGGACTGAAGCGGAGCCCTCCACTGAAGATCAAGCTTATTTCTCGGAGCAGGCTGACTTGTCCTAACTCCTTCTGTTCCTGCTAGCTCGGGGATCTTCTTCTCAGCCCGTGAGCACCTTTTTCTGTACAAATTGTAAATTTTACTTTTGTACCTGGCTGTGATATAATGTACATGTACTAGTATATCACGCTCTGTGATAACTTTATAATCCTTATGTTGGAATGTATATTGCCACGTGCTTCCGTACTCTTTTCTTGTTTGTACTGATGCTTAGCGTATATACGTGAGGGTATCTCTGACCTGCGTATATACGTCGCAGTAGCGTCCCCGTACCCGCCGGATCGGGGCGTTACAGGTTGGTATCAGAGCCCAGGCTCTCACACCTACAGTACAACCAAATTGCAAATTAATGGGATCTTAATTTGCACTCGGGATACATGAGTTTCGGTTATACATTTCAACTACAATATACAAGTTATCCATTCCTTCTTGATATTCCTTCCCCTGATTCCTAAAGTCCATCTATCTTTTGCTTTCACTCCTCTTTCCAGACATCTTTTACCAACATAGATATGGATAGAAGGTCAGGACGTAACAACTCCGGGCAGCCACAGGACGGGCCCGCAGGGGAAATGCTGATATTCTGAGAGTTATCCAAAATATGATGGAGAATCAACAAAGGCAGACTGAACTCCTTCGGCAAGGATGATAGCAGCTCCTCAAGAACGGAGGCCAGGCAACGTGTCAGACTTCAGGCGGTTGCAGCCGGCGATATTTACAGGGGGAGAAAGACCGCTAGATGCCGAGCAATGGCTAATTGACACAACAGATCTCTTGAAGGCAGCAAGGGTTCCAGAGGAAGATCAGGTGGAGGTCGCCAAGATACAACTAAAGGATGTGGCTAGAAACTGGTGGCTAGCTGAAGAAGCGAGACTGGAAAAACCCATCACTTGGGACCAGTTCTCTAAGAGCTTTTATGATAGATTCTTCCCTACTACAGCTCAGAAGGAGATGGAAGAACAATTCATCCGACTTCAACAATGGAATCGATCTGTTGATGAATATGCTGCTGAGTTCTTAAGGCTGAGCCGTTTTGCTCCATATATGATAGCCGACGAAGAGAAACAGGCAAGCAGATTTCAGCAGGGCTTACAAATGGATATTCAAGTCCTTTTGATTCCCCAACAGCTGAAAACATATTCCCAGGTCCTCACTGTAGCTCGAGAGGTGGAGCGAGGATTAGAGAAAAAGAATCTTGATCAGAGGAGGAGACAGGCCATGAAGAGGCCATTTCAGCAACTGGGCAGAGGAGGTCCAGCCAGAGCTGTAAAGGCCCCAATGATTAGAAGACCATTTCGACCAGCCCCTCTTCAGATAACTCAACCACTTCCTATATGTGCTTATTGCCAGAGGACAGGCCACACTCAGCAGGAGTGTCGTAGGGCCAACGGATTATGCCTGGCATGTGGATCTGGTGATCACACAATAGAAGGCTGTCCCCATAAGAGAACTGGGATGGTGAACCGACCCCCACCGGCACTTCCTGCACCTATTGGTCAGAGGAACCCAGGGCCGATGGTCGGAAGGGCCCCTCTCCCTCCACAACAACGGGTTTTTCGCCCAGCTCCAAGGGGAGGAAGAACAACAGCAGGTCGTGGAAGAGGACGGGCTTACAACTTGACAGCAGAAGAGGCCCAAACTTCTGGAGAGGTGGTAACAGGTAAGATTATGGTGCACTCCAAACCTGTTTTAGCCCTCTTTGATTCTGGCGCTTCTCATTGTTACATATCAGATAGTTTCACTGCCTTGCACTCTGTACCTGTTGAATATTTAGACCACCAGTGGGAGATTAGTACCGGTAATGGGGTAGTCATCTCCAATAGAATTTGTATAGATTGTCCGGTGGAACTGTGTAACAGGACATTAGCAGTGGATATGCTCGTGCTGGATACTAAAGGGTACGACGTAATCTTAGGCATGACTTGGCTCAGCAAATACCATGCGGTTATTGATTGTCGAAACAAGAAAGTTATTTTCAGAATACCGCTTTAGCCTGAGTTCCAATTTGAAGGAGAACATAAACCTGCCAAGGGAAAAACACAAATGACTGCTGCTGAAATCCAGAAAAAGAGAGTACCAGTTTGGAATGAGTTTCGAGAAGTGTTTAAGGAGATCTCAGGACTTCCACCCGATAGAGTAATTGAGTTCTCCATTGATATCATTCTGGGCACAGTCCCAATATCTAAAGCCCCATACAGAATGGCACCCACTGAGTTAGAAGTTCTAAAGAAGCAGTTACAGGAATATTCTGACAAGGGATTGATTAGACCAAGTACTTCACCATGGGGAGCTCCGGTGCTATTGGCCAACAAGAAAGATGGTGGTAAGCGGTTGTGTATAGACTACAGAGAATTAAACAAAGTTACCATCAAGAATAAATATCCCTTACCAAGAATTGATGACCTTTTTGATCAACTTCATGGGGCCCGGGTGTTTTCAAAGTTGGATTTACAATCGGGTTATCACCAACTGAAAGTAAAGAAAGAAGATGTTCCGAAGATAGCATTCCGAACTCGCTATGGTCATTACGAATTTCTAGTCATGCCTTCGGAGTGACTAATGCCCCAGCAGTCTTTATGGATTTGATGAATCGAGTTTTCTCGCCATATTTGGACCAGTTCGTCATGGTGTTCATCGACGATATCTTGATATATTCAAAAAACGACAGAGAGCATGCAGAACACTTGAGAACAGTGCTACAGACTCTCCGGCAGGAACAATTTTATGCTAAGAAAAGCAAGTGTGAGTTCTGGTTAGACCGTATAGCTTTCTTGGGTCATGTAGTTTCAGAAGAAGGAATTTCAGTCGACCCTAACAAGATCCAGGCAGTAAAAGATTGGCCAATCCCAAGGACAGTAACAGAAATTAAAAGCTTTATTGGATTAGCTGGATATTACAGGAGATTTGTCCAAGACTTTTCCAAAATCGCAGCCCCATTAACAAAGCTCACCAGAAAAGGAGAAAGGTATCAATGGTCAGAGGAATGTACTGCAGCATTTGAACAATTAAAGGAAAGATTAATTTCAGCTCCAATATTGAAGACTCCCTCGGGAACAGGAGGGATGGTATATATAGCGATGCATTCAGAAAAGGCCTAGGATGTGTATTAATGCAGCATGGTCATGTATAGCTTATGCATCTAGGCAATTGAAACCACATGAGAGAAATTACCCAACCCATGACTTAGAACTGGCGGCGGTAATATTTGCATTGAAGATCTGGAGACACTACCTTCTGGGGGACAAAGTATTGATCTATACTGATCATAAGAGTCTTAAGTATATCTTCACACAGAAAGAATTAAACATGAGGCAAAGGCGGTGGCTTGAATTGATGGCCGACTATGACATAGACTTACAGTACCATCCTGGTAAGGACAATACAGTCCCAGATGCATTAAGCAGAAGACCAGAGAATAAAGTATTATTACAACTTACTCAACAGAAGGAATTGCTTCGGGAAATCATAAAGTTGGACGTGATGCTAATACAAGGAAATGATGAGTCAGGTCAACTAATGACCTTCCAGATTCAACCGACCCTGATAAGTGAAATTAAGGAAGCCCAAAAGGGAGACCCCAGACTACAGAAATTCAGGGCTCAAGTAGAAGCTGGATTGAGGACAGATATCTATATTCATTCGGATGGTGCACTTTATTTTGGTAACAGAATCTGTGTACCACAAGGGGAAATTCGGCAAAAAGTTTTGACAGAGGCACACAGTTCGGCTTATTCCATACACCCAGGAGGAAATAAAATGTATCAAGACTTGAAGCAGAAGTTTTGGTGGAACGCCATGAAGAGGGAGATAGCCCAGTATGTGGCAAAGTGCTTGATTTGTCAGCAAATAAAAGTAGAACATCAGAGAACAGCTGGACTTCTACAACCATTACCGATACCCGAATGGAAGTGGGAACATATCACCATGGATTTTGTTACAGCTCTACCCCGCAGTCCTAAGGGTAACAATGCAGTATGGGTAATCGTTGATCGCCTCACAAAAGCAGCTCACTTTCTACCTTTCAGAGTAGGTCAATCGACAGAAGTTCTTGCAGATAAATATATGAAGAAATTGTTCGACTGCATGGAATTCCAGTTAGCATCGTGTCAGACAGAGACACGAGATTCCGATCACATTTCTGGGAAAGTCTCCAAGAAAATTTAGGAACTCGTCTGAAATTTAGTACCTCATATCATCCCCAGACAGATGGACAATCTGAACGAACTATCCAAATCCTTGAAGACATGTTACGAGCCTGCATGGTAGAATTTAAAGGGTCGTGGGAAGACTATATTCATTTGGTAGAATTCTCTTATAATAACAGCTATCAGGCCAGTATCAAGATGGCTCCATTTGAAGCATTATATGACAGAAAATGCAGGTCGCCAATATGTTGGGATGAAGTCGGCGAAAGAAGACTTATGGGACCAGATATTCTATTTCAGACAACAGATAAAGTCAGAATTATCAGAGATCATCTCCGGGCAGCACAGAGCCGACAGAAGAGTTGGGCAGATACTAATAGAAGACCGTTGGAATTCAAAACAGGAGATCATATATTTTTAAGGATATCACCAACCAAAGGGGTAATCCGATTCGGTACTCGCGGAAAACTTAGTCCAAGATACATCGGCCCATTTGAAATTTTGGATCGTGTGGGAGATGTGGCTTACCGATTGGCATTGCCACCATCTTTAGAAGGAGTACATAATGTATTCCATATATCACAGTTGAGGAAGTATGTCAAGGATGAAAGTCACATTCTAGATCACTCAGAATTAGAACTACAACCAGATTTATCCTACAAGGAGCAGCCGATGGCCATTCTGGATAGAAGTGTCAAAACATTGAAAAATAGGGGCAATACCATTGGTACTAGTTTCTTGGAATAGGCATGCCCCAGGAGAAGCTACATGGGAACGAGAGGATATTATTCGTGAACGTTACCCCCAACTCTTTCCATCTTAGTTGGTAAAATTCCTTACCCCTATTCTTTCTGCCTTCACATCCCCATTATCGAAATTTTGAGAATAAAATTTTTGATAAGGTGGATGGATTGTAACACCCCATCCTCAGAATACGTACCCAGCTATGTGTCCTGATTTTTGGAGCGTATTTTTTTATTTTATTTTATTTTCTGTTATTTAAATTCTTACTCATATAGCAGTACTGCATGATTTGACCTTTTTGGTATTCAGATTTGACCGATTTTAGTTTCAAAAATTATTTTTTAATATTCTAGATTTTTCATAATTTTCTGGAATTTTTCGAAATTAAATTGTAAATCTTCAAAACCGGTGCCGACCAGTGTCGCTGACCGACTTTCGGATTTTTAATTTTCAAACGGAGTTGAAATTCTAGAAACGGCTTTCACATTATTTCTTAAAATCATATTTTCTATCTAAATGAATTTTTGGAGAATTTTTAGAATTTATCAAAAATCCGGCCGACCCGGCATAGACCGGTGTCAATGGTTGACTTCAGGATTTTTATCTTGAAAATGAGATTGAATTTCTAAAAATCGATTTCACTAAAAATCTTTAAATAATATTTATTATTTTTGAGAATTTTTGGGAAGCTTTCCAAACTGCTTCATTTTTCGGGCATTTCTGGAGTTTTCGGTGTTTTCCCCGATACCAGAGTCTATCCAGATATTTTACTTTTCTCTTTTCTCTCTCCTCGCTAAACGCGAGTTCCACCAAACTCAGATTCAGCTTTTAATGCGGAGATCCTCTCCTTACTGAATTTAATGCATTTCAGATCAACTCCAATCAAGTCATTATGACTTTAGTCCTTTATGTCAAACGCGAAACTCGCGTTTATTCTCTTGGACGCGGATTTTTCTCCGCGTCCAGCTCTAATAGCCCAGACGCGGGCTTCAATTGCATGGAGACGCAAGTCTCCATCCTTGCGTTTCTTTTGATTTGAATGGAGGGCAAAATGGTAATAACAAACTTTACCTTTATATATATATGCACATGCACTCCCACCTTCTCTCTCTTTCATTATTCTCTTCCCTTCTTCATTTTTCAGCAAGCTCCAACAGCAAACGCAGCCACCCAACTCCCCTTTGGCCGGCCATCACCACCACCCACCATCTCCATTTCCTCCACCAACTTCACCACCATTCTCCCCTCCATTTCCTCCTCCATTCCAACAACAACAACAACCATAATATCATCTCCATCACCATCTTCTTCCTCTTCTTTTCCACCAAACAACCCATCATCTCCACCAACTTCACCACCATTTCCACCACCACTTACACCACCTTAACCACCACCAAGCATACCATCTTCTTCTCCTCGTCATTCTCTTTCCAACGAACTATAGGTTCGTCCTCCGAAACACCATTCCCAAAACTTCAAAAATTCCTTTTATACTACACTTGCACCACCATCAACCCTCTCTTTTGGGGCCTTGTCCACCCAACTCCGGCCAACTCCGGCCAACTCCGGTCGCCGCCGGCGAACACGGGCCAAGCCACGGTCGGCCTACCTCCCTTCGCTTCTTTCTTTCTTTCCTTCTTTCCATTGCATTTCTTTCTTTCTTTCCTTCTTTCCATTGCATTTCTTTCTTTCCATCCTTCTTTCTTTTCCTTCCATTTTCTTTTCTTTTCTTTTCTTTTCTAAACCTGCGTCTCCCCCTCTCTCTTTCCTGCGTCTCTCTCTCTGCGTCTCCCCCATTTCTCTGTCTCTCTCTTTCTCTCCTGTTTTAAACGCGGAGATCTTTAACGCAATCTACGCGTTCATGTATTAACGCGAACGCGGAGCACGCGCTCGTGTCTACGTTCTCCTCGTGTCCTTGCTGAAACGCGGGTCTCGAACCGTGCGTTTGTGACATCTACGCAACGCGACTCCCGCGTATGCGATTTTCGCGTCTTCATTCTCTCTCCTCCTCCATAAATATTTAAACGCATTGATTCCCTGGATTTCAGAGCTTGGGATTTTCCGGTATTTCTTAAAGTTTTAGGCGAGTGTTCTCGCTCTCCTTCTGATCTTTCTGCTTCGTCATGTTGACTAATATTATATTATTTTACTTGCACACTTGCATGTATCATGCTATCACTTGACGCCTGCTTAACATCACCTCTCAGGCATACATCTCATGGCACCTGTTATGCTACTTCTTGGTACTCGCCTCGTTATGGCATTTTGACACTTGACTTACGATTATCATATTCGCGGGAATCATGTGACTTGAAATTATAATAATCATGTACTCTTGAACTCCTAATCTTGTCATGCGCTTGCTTTCCCGTAAATTGATAATCACATAATAAATCATAAAAAAAGAAACCACTTGAATCGGGTCGGGGGAAACTTACGGCTATCAATATATGTTCGTGTTTACAGTGGCACTAGGTATGTTGTGCAACTAAAATTTCCGGTCTGACCTGTGGACCTCCAGGCGACCGAGGGGAGTGCTGGCTCCCTCCTTCTTGGTACCATCTTGATAAGGGCATTCTATAAGACCCTCCTGTAGGCCTTGCGGCCGGTTCCATACACCAGCAATGGAACGTCCTGGACCGTGGTCCCGGGCATGTACGGGACCCACTGTAAACATTGTTCGTTGATACCCCCGTTGGTTTCCAATAACTGCCTCGATTTACTCATATGTGGATGTATGTGTACTGGGACGCTATTACACATACCTAGACATACGGGTAGAACGAGTAATAAGTATAAATAATGAAAATGGCAGCAATAGATTTATTCAGGCCTTATCACTTTCATTTTATGCCTCATTTTCTTGCTTACTGTACATGTACTCTTGACACAGTTCTTGATGCTTAATATTGTTTCGATCATATCAACACACATATACCTATCTCTACACGACACTTGGCATTCACCTGTCTATTTGTTAGGGAGTTTCTGACTCCCCTGAACTTGCATGTTCAGGTTCTGAAGCTTGGACTGAAGCGGAGCCCTCCACTGAAGATCAAGCTTATTTCTCGGAGCAGGCTGACTTGTCCTAACTCCTTCTGTTCCTGCTAGCTCGGGGATCTTCTTCTCAGCCCGTGAGCACCTTTTTCTGTACAAATTGTAAATTTTACTTTTGTACCTGGCTGTGATATAATGTACATGTACCAGTATATCACGCTCTGTGATAACTTTGTAATCCTTATGTTGGAATGTATATTGCCACGTGCTTCCATACTCTTTTTCTTGTTTGTACTGATGCTTAGCGTATATACGTGAGGGTATCTCTGACCTGCGTATATACGTCGCAGTAGCGTCCCCGTACCCGTCGGATCGGGGCGTTACAAAAGCTCTCAGAGAATTAATCATGATAGTCCATGATTATTTATTGTAATTTCTAAAGATACAAAAAATCAAGAAAAATTTCATAGTAGTTTTACGAAATAAAACATAAAATCATGCGAAGACATTGTATCAATTACAAGGACAGTAGCACATGGCACACAAATTAAACCGGTAAACTTTATATATAATATGTTATATATTTCGAATACAACTAGCACATCAAGCCGAGAACTCAATTCACATCACTCACATGATAATGAAAGTGATTTTTTTTTCTGCTGCAGTGGAGCAGATTATTGTACATACTAGCTAACACGTGATGTTCAATATCACCTGAGCTTAGTAAGGACGTTGCCCTATGTAATTCCCTGGGGGGTTATAGTTGCAAGTGATGAAGATTGCGCCACTGTTGCACTTAACCCGTGTGCACCCGATTTTCACCGAGTTGGCCCAGACCACCTGAGTGTAGTGCCCGCACACCTGGCCCGAAGCACAAGTGTTACTATTGTAATCATAGTATTGCTTCTCTGAAACCCAGGAGTTCACGGCGTCAGCGGCTGAGTAATCTCTGCCCGAGCCCCAAAAGATGTTCTCGCCGTAAGGGCCGCCAGAGTGGATGAGCTGGCAATCGCCAATCCTCTGTTCTGCGTAGCGCTGAGCATAAGCCGCAACCGTGTCATCCCACGACACAGGCCCTACGCCCACTGCAGCACGGGCTGAATTGTGAGAATCGACGAAGTCTTGTGGAGAGTATTGGGCAGTGGTGGATTGGATTGTGGCCAGAGCTGTGACGAAGAGGAGAGCAAGAGCTAGGTTGGATGAACATGACTCCATTGTTCTTAGTCAGTTACTACTGAAATGTGGTTTGTGTTTTGTTCGAAATGATGCTCGTATGGTACTTATATATACACGGCTAAGAAATGGGCGCGGTAGAAATGTCAGCACTTTTAGCGTGTGAACTGGGCTTGGATGACTTGATGACTTGTCAAAGTCTTTTTTTATTCAAATTATAATTTTCTCATGTTTTGTCTCTGTGTGTAGATTTTCTTGGACACTGCACATGTTTGAGAAGTTCTTTGTTGAGGATTAGCAATTTAACATGATACTTTTCCTTCGTTATACGCGAAGATTCTAAACTGTCCGCCGCTATCTATGGCGTGTTGCCTCCTCGCTGGCATGGTGCTCGTTTGGTCCAAATTAGGGCTGCTATCGAATCGGATACCACTCTTCTCGAATCCGGACCGGACACGTATTTTTGGGCCCATGAAATGATGCTGTGTGACGGGGACGTAATGGATAAGTATCCGACGTTGATTATTTTTTATTGTTCTACTTGTCAAAACTGACAAGTACAAGTTAGAGAGGTACAAAATTGTCCAAGTAGTTGAGTGTAAGTCCATCTCCAAAAGGCCGATAAATCCAGTCCCCTTCAACAAATTAAGAAATATTTGAGAGATTTGTTCTCTAAAAGGCTGGAGTTTTACCCCTTCCAAACCAAGTCCCTACAAATCTCCTTTAATTTGAGGAGCCCATGAATTATCTTAGCAACTCTTAATATTTAAATAATATGAATTTAAATTTAAAATAATATTTAAATAATATGTTTTAGTAAATTTAATTAATATATAAAGTAATATATAATTTTAATTTAATTAATATTGAATATATTATTAGATTAATACATTACAATTTTAATTTTAATATTAATAATTAATTAATACGAACTTAATATTTAATAATTAATTAATACATAAAATATTAAATTAATTTCACTTATTATAAATTTATTAAATAAATGAAAATTAATTCAAAGCATAAAATATTAAAATAAAGGATGGATGGGGAGTATCATTGGAGACCAATGGCCCCTTAATGATTTCTTAGCCCCTCTATCTACCCTTTTAAATAAGGGATCTCCAAGGGAACCCTGGAGATGCTCTGAGGAAGAGATGCTCTGAGGAAAGGGAATTCAAGGGAGCAAAGACGCAGGGGATGTCGCGAATAAGTGAATTTCGCAAAAGAAAAAAAATCACGGGAATAAATGCGTTTCTTCATGAAATAATTAAAATATAGTTGCAAAATAACATATATTACCAGTGTTTTCAAAGTTCTGCAATCAACTGAGTAGTGAAACAATAATATGCTAATCAGATTGATAATTACCATTTACCAACCACGGTTTCCTGATCAATGTAAGGAGAGGAGAAAAGAATAGAGTTGTAGATATATCCTACTTTTCCCATCCATATAGACTCTCACAGTATCTATGGTTAAAGTGCCTTACTTTTCAAGAGTGAGTCCCAAGGTTAAATTCTAAGAATTTTACAATGAGTTGGTTTGTCCGAGATTATTGATCGAGTTCTTTCTCAATGTTTTAGAGTTTAACAAAACTCTTTATAAAGAGCTTGGTAGTATAATGTATAGGGTTTATGTGAGAGGAGTGATCTTCATCAATGTATATAATTAATTTTTGGTGAGATAAGTGTTCAATGTTTATAATTAATATATTAGTAAAAGAGGGTTATGGTGTGTGATTGCTCTCTTGTACATTGTGTTATTATACTATATATCTCTTGAAGTTCTCCTGTGGATGTAGGTCGAGTTTGATAGAATCTCGTGTGTATTTTTTTATTATTGTACCACTTGTATTTTTTTTCTATGTATTTTGCTAAAATCTTGTAAGCTTGATATCCGATAAAATGCTTGGGATCTTGTTTCTCCCATTCCGTAAAACCCAATTGAGCAACTAACCATGTGAATTCCATTATTCTAGGTGAAAGTAATTTGAAGTTGACATGGACTTAACAACAAGTAAAAAGGAAACAAAATCCATATAAGTAATATCAAATAGCATAATTTTTTTGGGAAAATTGTCTTTAGGTTCCTGAGATGAAATATCATGCGAAAATTTTCTACGGTTAGAAACAATGTGATCATGTCCCTTCACCAAGTTTTTAAGTAAAAAGTCTTTGTTCCCACTAAAAAATCTCATATTGCCCATACTACTCTTGGTTAGATACCCTTTTTAGTTGATTTGAGCGGTCATCGTGACATGCATTTAATGTTTATCACGCGTAACTCTTTTGGTTCATTTTATCCTCCTCAAGTGGATAAATTATTTTACAATGATAATTTTTTTTGCAGAGACAATTTTTTTTCATATATCATATATTCTGCCAACCTCAAGTTAGATATTTAGAAAGAAATTTATAAAATTAGACATAAATTGTTGAAGGTGAGAAAAAAATAAAAGTTGGACAAAATATAAAAAAGTAGAAAGAAATTGACAAAGGAGGATTAAAAAGAAGAAAGTTGGAAAGAAATGTAAAAAATGAACAAAAATTGACGAAGGTGAACAAAAAAGATAAAAGTTAGACCGAACAGCATACAGTTCAGCATTTAACTCAGACTCTCAGTGTGAATTGAAAACAAGAAGCACCCAAAATTATCAAAACAGCGAATTAGAGAACTTAAAATTGGATGGTGGCAAAGCTCTCAGAGAATTAATTACCATGAAATGGTAATCCAAGATTATTTATTGTAATTTCTAAAGATGCAATAGTTTTGTGAAATCAAGAAAAATTTCATAGTAGTTTTACGAAATAAAACATAAAATCATGCGAAGACATTGTATCAATTACAAGGACAGTAGCACATGGCACACAAATTAAACCAGTAACTTTATATATAATATGTTATATATTTCGAATAGAACTAGCACATCAAGACGAGGACTCAAATCATATCACTCACATGATAATCAAAGTGATTTTTTTTCTGCTGCAGTAGAGCAGATTATTATACACACTAGCTATCACGTGATGTTCAATATCACCTGAGCTTAGTAAGGACGTTGCCCAGCGTAATTCCCTGGGGGATTATAGTTGCAAGTGATGAAGATTGCGCCACTGTTGCACTTAACCCGTGCGCACCCGATTTTCACCGAGTTGGCCCAGACCACCTGAGTGTAGTGCCCGCACCCCTGAGCCGAAGCACAGGTGTTACTATTGTAATCATAGTATTGCTTCTCTGAAACCAGTAGTTCACGGCGTCAGCGGCTGAGTAATCCCTGCCCGAGCCCCTAAAGATGTTCTCGCCGTAATCGCCATCAGAGTGGATGAGCTGGCAATCGCCAATCCTCTGTTATGCGTAGCTCTGAGCATAAGCCGCAACCGTGTCATCCCACGACACGGGCCCTACGCCCACTGCAGCACGGGCTGAATTGTGAGAATCGACGAAGTCTTGTGGAGAGTTTTGGGCAGTGGTTGATTGGATTGTGGCCAGAGCTGTGACGAAGAGGAGAGCAAGAGCTAGGTTGGATGAACATGACTCCATTGTTCTTAGTCAGTTACTACTGAAATGTGGTTTGTGTTTTGTTCGAAATGATGCTCGTATGGTACTTATATATGCACGGCTAAGAAATGCGCGCGGTAGAAATGTCAGCAGTTTTAGCGTGTGAACTGGGCTTGGATGACTTGATGACTTGTCAAAGTCTTTTTTTATTCAAATTATAATTTTCTCATGTTTTGTCTGTGTGTGTAGATTTTCTTGGACACTGCACATGTTTGAGAAGTTCTTTGTTGAGGATTAGCAATTTAACATGATACTTTTCCTTCGTTATACGCGAAGATTCTAAACTTTCCGCCTCTATCTGTGGCGCGTTGCCTCCATCGCTTGCATGGTGCTCGTTTGGTCCAAATTAGGGCTGCTATCGAATCGGATACCACTCTTCTCGAATCCGGACCGGACACGTACTTTTGGGCCCATGAAATGATGTCGTGTGACGGGGACGTGTAATGGCTATACCCTCCTCGTTTTTCTCCTTCGCCCGCCATGACTTTCAGTTTTATGATGAGAAAAAAGTTAGAAATTTTGAAGGGGAAAATAATACAAAGTTTTCAAAACTATCTATTTTCACCCTAAAATTGTTTACTTTTATGATAAGTATCCCACGCTGATTAATTTTTATTGTTGTGATTGTGAAAAACTAACAAGTACAAGTTAGGGAGGTACAAAATTGTCCAAGGAGTTGAGTGTAAATCCATCTCCAAGGGGCCGGTAAATCCACCCTCCTTCAACAAATTAAAAGACATTTGTGGGATTTGTTCTCCAAGAGGCCGTTCTTTGAGTTGAATTACGGCATGATCCGTTTATAGAATCAATTGGATAATGGTTGGAGCGTATTCTCCTTCCATTGAGGATAAACGTGGTATATTCACATGTTCAATTCCGACTTCGAATGAATGAGATATTCAAGTCTAAAATTTGCCTAATTCAAAAGCCAAAGGGGACTAAAGGTAGCTAAAAGCATTTAGTCCCACATTGGACATGAGATGAAAGTTTGAAGTGTTTAAATAGAGAAAAATGGGAACAAAGGGTGTGCCCTTTGTTTACTTGGAGTTTTCACGAGCGATTAGGGGGAAATCATGCCCACACGCGCGAGCGCGCCGCCGGAGCAGGAGCCCGGATTCGAGGTCGGGTTCCCAACCCGGTACGGTATTACAGCGGATTGCGTCTTCTCCATCCGGTCCCGTGCAACGGCTAAAAGGAAACCGCACGCGAGCCGTTGCAACGGTCTATGCGGTTCCTGTCTGGAACGATCCATTGCAACGGTTCAGACCTAACCGTTGCAACCGTTCAGACTCCAAATTACGCCTCTGCCCTTCCCGGAGCGCTATAAATAGCGCTCCTTTCTTTCATTTTAAAACACACAGCGACAAAGCGCATCTCTTTCTCCCTTTTTTGCAACTCGAATTCGGAAGTGAAGAAGTAACTCGGATTCTGAAGCAAATCTCTCTCTCCCTTCTTTTGTAACTCGGATTCCGAAGTGAAGAAGTAACTCGGATTCTGAAGCAAGATTCGTTCTGAAATAAGGTAACTCGGATTCTGAAGTAAGATTCGTTCTGAAATAAGGCTTAGAAAATTCAACAGTTTCTTTAATAGAATTGTTGTCTGAATCTGTGACTTTCAAAGAAGAATATTCTTCTATCTCCTTATTTTCTCTACAGTGGGTGTTCCTCCAAAGTAAATATAAATATTCTCCTTGAGATTTATCTTGGTCTGCTGCATTGATAATCCTGTGAAGGTACTGATTAACTACGTTTCGACCGTACGGAGATTTGATAGTGCTATCCAAATACTGTGAAAGAGTGTTGTATCTTGAGAGACAAGCGTCCAGTAACATATTAGCACCGTAGCAGGGGACGTAATTGTCTTAAGGAGATTCGCTATAAGCGTACCTCACTCCAAGCACTGTATAAGTGAATTAATATTCTTTATACATGGGTTATACTGATATACAGTATATTGAGATTAACTTATACCAATCTAATTGGTGTTTACTCAAGGAAGGTAATTGAAAGGTGATTTTATAATTAAGGAACGTTCTATTGAACGGAAAACCTTTCGCCTGATATTCACTGACCTGACTAATTAGATCAGTGATATTGATTAGTTGTCAGATTGATTTCTAGAACTAACAGTCTTGTGGAGAGTTTTGGGCAGTGGTGGGTTGGATTGTGGCCAGAGCTGTGATGAAGCGGAGAGTAAGAGCTAGGCTGGATGAACATGACTCCATCATTCTTAGTCAGTTACAACTGAAATGTGGTTTGTGTTTTGTTCGAAATGATGCTCGTATGGTACTTATACATACATGGCTAAAAAATGCGCGCGGTAGAAATGTCAGTACTTTTAGCGTGTGAATTGGGCTTGGATGACTTGTCAAAGTCTTTTTTTTTAAACAAATTATAATTTTCTCATGTTTTGTCCTGTTTGGTTAAGGGTGGAAGTGAGGAAGTGAGGAATTAAGGAAGTAGTAATAATTCTCTTTGGAACTTGAGAATTGATTAGTAAGTTTTTCGGTGTTTGGATGTTGTTGGGAAGTGTGGTTTGAAAAATATTTTGTCTTTTCCGATTTTTTGATGGTAATGTGAAAGTGGAAGTGGAAAAGTTGACCACAAAGTTGACCGTAAAATAATATTAAAATAAAAATTAATTAAGAAAAATAAAAAATAGACTATAATTAGAATGCAAGTGAGATTTATATGGTCAAAAAATTAACTGTTTTGTGCTACAATTTATTACAAATGTGATTTACATGACCACAAAATTAACTGTAGCACTATGGAAGTGAGGAAATGGTTGTGTAAAAGAGAAAAGATAAAAGGAAAAGAGGTTTTCTTATTTTACTTTTCCGGTGTTTGGATAGATAGGGAAGTGAGCAATTATACTTCCCTATTTCCTTACTTCCGCCCACTTCCTTGCAACCAAACAACCCCACGTGGACACTGCACATGTTTGAGAAGTTCTTTGTTGAGGATTAGCAATTTAACATGATACTTTTCCTTCGTTATAATCGAAGATTCTAAACTGTCCGCCTCTGTCTGTGGCGTGTTGCCTCCTCGCTTGCATGGTGCTCGTTTGGTCCAAATTAGGGCTGCTATCGAATCGGATACCACTCTTCTCGAATCTGGACCGGACACGTACTTTTGGGCCCATGAAATGATGTCTGTGACGGGACGTAATGGCTATACCCTCCTCGTTTTTCTCCTTCGCCCGCCATGACCTTCAGTTTTATGATGAAAAGTTAGAAATTTTGAAGGGGAAAATAATACAAAGTTTTCAAAACTATCTATTTTCACCCTAAAATTGTTTACTTTTATGATAAGTATCCCACGCTGATTAATTTTTATTGTTGTGATTGTGAAAAACTGACAAGTACAAGTTAGAGAGGTACAAAATTGTCCAAGGAGTTGAGTGTAAGTCCATCTCCAGGGCCGATAAATCCGCCCTCCTTCAACAAATTAAAGGACATTTGGGGGATTTGTTCTTCAAGAGGTCAGAGTTTCACCACTTCAAACTCAAGTCGCTACAAATCTCTTTAATTTGAGGAGCCCAAGAAGTACCTTAGCAACTCTTAATATTTAGATAATATGAATTTAAATTTAAAATAATATTTAATTAATTTGTTTTCGTAAATTTAATTAATATATAAAGTAATATATAAATTTAATTTAATTAATATTTAATATATTATTAGATTAATACATGAAATTATTAATTTTTAATTTTAATATTTAATTAATACGAACTTAATATTTAATAATTAATCAATACATAAAATATTTAATTAAGTTTACTTACTATAAATTTATTAAATAAATGAAAATTAATTCAAAGCATAAAATATTAAGATAAAGGGTGGATGTGGAGTATCATTGGAGATCAATGGCCCGTTAATGATTTCTTAGCCGCCTATCCACCCCTTAAATAAAGGATCTCCAAGGGAACCCTTGGAGATGCTCTAAGGAAAAGGAATTCAAAGGAGCAAAGACCTGAGGTGAAATAGCATAATTTTTTTGGGAAAATTATCTTTAGGCTCCTGGGATGAAACTATCATGTGAAAAACTCCCTACAGTTTGAAATAATGTGGTCATGTCCTTTGACAAAGTTTTTAAGTGAAAAGCTCTTCTCCCCACTAAAAAATCTCATATTGCCCACATTACTCTTGATTAGATGCCCTTTTGAGTTGATTTTAGCAGCTCTCGTGACATGCATTGAATGTTTGCCACGGTAGCTTTTTTTTTATTCATTCTTTTGTAATTTCTATCCACCTCAAGCAAATAAATTATTTTACAATGATACTTTTTTTTGTCGTGATTTTTCTCATATATGATATATTCTGTCAACCTCAAGTTTGAAAGTAAGAAAGAAATTTATAAAATTGGGCATAAATTGGCGAAGGCGGAAAAAAATGAAAGTTGGACCAAAATATAAAAAGTAAAAAGAAATTGACAGAGGAGGATAAAAAAGATGAAAGTTGAACAGAAATATAAAAAATAGACAAAAATTGACAAAGGTGGACAAAAAAGATAAAAGTTGGACAGAAATATAAAAAAGTACACAGAAATTGATAAAGGTGGACAAAAAACAAAAATGGATAGAAATATAAAGTGTAGACAAAAGTTATCCATTCTTCTGTAATTTCTGTCTACCTCTTGGTGGATAATTTTTTACAGAGATAATTTTTTTTTGTTATAAGCTATATTTCTGTCCACCTCAAGCAAGAAAGTTGGAAAGAATTTTATAAAATTAAACAGAAATTGACGTAGGGGGACAAAAAAAACAATAGTTGAATAGAAATATAAAAAAATTAGACAGAAACTGACGCAAATGGATAAAAAGACCAAAGTTAGACAGAAATTTAAAAAAGTAGATAGGAGTTGTCCATTCTTTTGTAATTTATGTCAACCTCAAAGTAGATAAAATTTTTTTGCAGTGATATTTTTTTTTTTTGTAGAGATTATTTTTTTTTTGCATATGTACTATATTTCTGTTCACCTCAAGCTAGAAAGTTGAAAAGAAATTCATAAAATTAGATATAATTGAAGGTGGTCAAAAGAGACGAAAGTTGGACAGAAATATTAAAAAGTAGACAAAATTGATGAAAGTGAAAAAAAAAGAGAAAAACTGGACAGAAATTTAAAAGGTGGACAAAAAAGAAGAAAATCGGACAAAAAATAAAAAAATAGACAGAATTTGACAAATGTGGACCAAAAAGCGAAAGTTTGATGAAAATATAAAAAAGTAGACAAAAGTTGAGTAAGGTAGACAGAAAAATAGAAAAATTAGGTGTGATCTCCATGTTTTATATTTAATTTTTAATTTTTCTATTTTGTAATAATCTCCCCGTTTTATTTTTATCTCCCTAGATCCTCTAAATCTCTTGATGACCAAACATATTCTAATTTGTCGTTTATTTGATCAAGTGAGACAAATCATGACAAAGTTGGATAGAAATTTATAAAGAAGACAAATGTTAACAAAGATAGAAACAAATAGAGAAAGTTTAACAGAAATTTATAAAAGTAGACAGAAATTAACGAAGAAAGTGAACGGAATATTAAATAAAGCGGACATAATTTTGAAAAAGTGAACAAAATATATAAGAAGGTAGACAGAGGTTTAGAGAATGTAGACAGAATATCAGAGGTGTAATAAATTTATAAGTTAAAAATTAATTCTGCAACAAAATTGTCAATGCAAAAAAAAATTATCCACCTTGAAGTGGATAAAATTTAGAAAAGAGTGGTTAAAAAAAACCTCCAAACCTGCTCACGCGACTAGCGCGTGACAAATATTAATTGTCTGTCACACTGGCTGATCAAACCAACTCAGTGAGAACATCTAATCAAAGGCAATGTGGGCAATATGAGATTTTATGGCGGTGATAAGGGTTTTTTCACTCAAAAACTTGGTCAAGTGACTTAGTCAAGAGACTTGACCACATTGTTTCAAACTGTAAGGAGTTTTTGTTAGTTTCTAGGATCAATCTGACAACTAATCAGTATCACCAATCTAATTGGCCAGGTCGGTGAATATCAGGTGGGAGGTTTTCCGTTCAATAGAACGTTCCTTAATTAAAGAATCACCTTTCAATTATCTTCCTTGGTTAAACACCAATTAGACTGGTATAAGTCAGTCTCAATATACTGAATATCAGTATAACCCCTGTATAAAGAAAATTAATTCACTTATACAGTACTTGGAGTGAGGTACGCTTATAGCGAATCTCCTTAAGACAATTACGTCCCCCGCAACGGTGCTAACAGGTTATTGGACGCTAGTCTCCCAAGATACAACACTCCTTCATGGTATTTGATAGCACTACCAAATCACCATACGGTTGAACCGTAGTTAACCAGTACCTTCACAGGATTATCAAAGCAGCAGGACCAAGACAAATTTCAGGGAGAATATTTGTCTTTACTTTGGAGGAGCACCCACTGTAGAGAAAGGAGGAATGTAGAAGAATATTCTTCTTTGAAAGTCACAGATTCAGACAACAATTCTATTAAAGAATCTGTTGAATTTTCTGAGCCTTCTTTCAGAACGAATTTTTTAGAATCTCTTGGAAGTCGCTTTGAAATCCGAGTTGCAGAATTTTCACTTCCTGTTGGAAGTCACTTCTGATTTTGAGTTGCAGAAGTCCCACTTCAGAATGCAGATGAAGGATTTCCTTTTCCTATATTGCTTCTGTTTGTTCTTTTTCTGTGTGTTTTATTTGAGAGAATGAAGCGCTATTTATAGCGCTCTGAGAGGGGTAGATTCGTCCGAACCCAACCGAACGGTTGCAACGGATCGTTTCAGACAGAAACCGCCCAACTGTTCGCGGCGGTTTTCTGTCAGATGTTGCACTGGTTCGGGTTTGGATCCGGATGGCAGAGCGGGTACGATCCGCGGTAACCCAGACCCGTGAGACCCGGTTCAAAAACAACCGAACCGGGTACCGAACCCGAGCCCGGCTCTGGCTCCGACGCTGGCGCTTGCTGGCCGGCGGTGGCGGCGCGCGCGCGGGGGCATGGTTTTCCCCTAATCGCGCTCGAAAACTCCAAGTACCCAAAGGGCACACCCTTTGTTCCCAATTTTCTCTATTTAAACACTTCAAACTTCCATCTCATGGCCAATGTAAGACTAAATGCTTTTAGCTACCTTTAGTCCCTTTTGGCTTTGAATTAGGCAAACTTTAGACTTGAATATCTCATTCATTCTGTAACACCCCAATTTTAAAAATCCCGAGTTAATATTCCAATTCTTAATCTAAAGAGATTATACAGATTATCAGGGGTGATTATTGAATTAAGTTTGTATATATTAAGAAAATTTGAAAGTGAAATATTGTTGGATAATTATGAATACAAGGATACGTATATTGTGTATGTGTACATGGATGTGATATGTATGTGTATAATGGTATTTTATAAAATAAAAATAATAAATAATAATACATCAAACAAGTGAAAAAATAAAGATTTATTTTTAGTTCTTTAAATCAATGGTGGGGATGAGATCTTGGAATTTGTGAAGTGAAGTGGAGAGTGAAGATTTCATTGAATTTGAGAATGTGTAATGAGGTGGCAAGTTTACATAGAGAGAGAGAATGTGTGTTTTTAGGGAAATTATTAATTAATAGCTTTTTATGTATATAGCCCTAGGTTTTGGGATGTTTCCCCCAAAACTCTAAATCTCTCTAACCTTTCTCCCTGCGGTGGCCGACAGCACCAAGAGACCCATCTCCCTTTCCTTCCCTCTCTCTCTCGCCCTCAATCTCAATCTCTCTCTCTCGCTGGATCGCGCGGCAGCGCTGGGCAGGCAGCGCGCGCGCGGCAGCGCTGGGCAGGCAGCCCGCGCGGCGGACGGCGCTGGGCGCGTGGCGGACGCGGTGGACAGCAGGAGGGCACGCCGTTGACCCCAGTCTTAAAGGTGAGAGGGTCTTTAGTAGGTCTGAGTTATTCCTACTTTTTTTTATTGGGATTATCTCTTAATATTATTGATGGAATTTGCACCTGTGAGTATTTTGATCCTTTCAATATTTGGTGCTCATGTCTCCAGCCTATTCCTTTTCTTTGGCAATTGGAATTGATAACAAGAATTTAGTTAATTGATTTGAGATTCTTAGATCATACAACTATAGATATTAAGATTCGGTGTCTGAAACTAAACTTTCCCTTTTATCATTCCTTGGCAAAAATTGAAATTGGTTCAAGAGTTTAAGTGAAGGTATGTAGCTGTTGGGTTAACTTGGTGACTTAAGTTTATACTCTTTCAAGAACTGTAAAACTGTAACGTTTCATTAAGAATGTCCAATTTTCTAAAATTTCTAAGATCCTTGTAAATTATGAGTAACCCACAGTCCACCTGTTTAAGCATCAAATGCCATTAATCAAACATTGAAAAGATCATATCTACATTTTTCTTCCCGAGTTCACTTAACATGTAAATAAGAACTAAGTGGTCCATATGGTACCCATCCTGGTTTAATTATTTCAGGTTGTCAGTTTTCCAAATAAATCAACAATAATTTCACCGAAGGGCTTATTATATCCTGCTAAAAATTTTCTCCTTTTAGTTAGGAGTACGCTTGTCATTCATATTTACATGAAGGGACTATTTCTATAACATCTAAGATTAATTATGAGATTGAGTTCCTTTACTTTCAAGCTTCTCATTGAACGATAGGATGTTTCCTATTGTGCCTACTGTTTAGACACATGGACCTTTAACACGTAGATGGTGGATCGAAATGTTGGGGGATGTACTTTGATGATGTCCGTCATTATTGTCGGTAATATACTGTAACTCTTTTTTTTTCAATGTCCAAAACTTAGAGTGATGTGGCAGTTATAGACTACCACACCCATGTCTTTCAACTCACTTAAATCATGCTTCGAATTACCCTTAATTATGATCCAAGTTTCTTAATTAGACAAGGGCATGAATTGAAACTATGTGAGGAGTTTTATATACATCGAGTTGTTACATTTTTGTTCAAGAACAGTTTTAGTCATCAGACGAGTAAACAAATCACTTACGAAATGAAGTAAAAAGAAGCCTTGCAGAGGAAGTTAAATTATAGATTAGTTATATATAATTGCTTGGTACTAATACCAAGACCACTTTTAAGGGCTGCCAAATAAATGAGCCACTCATGAACAATTCATATTCAGATTCATATTTAAATTGCTCGCTTGTGGATTGTTGGATTTATGAACATATCTCATAACAACCAAAAAAAAAAAAAAAAAAAAACATTTCTAGTTAGAACTGTAGACTTTCTTCTTTTTTTCTCTGAATTTTACTATAATGATTAAGGCCCTTTTTGTTTTGAGGAGTGCCATTCTTGTTCATTGAAACGGCCTAAAATTTAACCCATAGTAATTTCATAAGTATACGGAGACAAACACTTAAGAATAAGTGATTCAAAGATTTAACCTCTTCTTCATATAGCACCCATATGTTGTTGCAATTCTAAGGAATGCAAACCCCCCTGTAAATAGCTTTCTTTTAGTGCCTTAGTAAACAAACAATTTTTAGAAGGATACCAAATCAAATCGAAGTATCTGAAATTTTAAAAAAATGTTTGCTTCACTGCTTCTGAGTTGATTGAGTGAGAAACGATACCAAATTTGAACATGTCCACTGTTAGAGATCATTATTCGCTGCCGAAAAAGTTACTTCTGAAGAACATTACTCTTGGTTGGTATCAGAGGTTCATATTCCATATCCATTATGCTTGTGCACTAAATAGGAAATAGTCTAGACACTTGTATAAATGGAAGGTGATAAATATGAAGTAATTTAATTGATCTCTCATTCGGGAAGCTAATTGTTAAACCAAGAAAGGCATTGGTATCCTCTCCCAAATTCAATTGTCATACGCCTGAAAGCCTTATGTTCATCTCACTGATATAATTCCAAACGCCTGATTGTAGCAGTGTAGCTTCGACTTGATACCTATTCAAGCTTCAAGTAATGTGATACACAACCTGATTAGATAGTGTCTTCTTCCATCATAGTAAGGCCGAAAAACTTTTATACCATATCTTCCGTTAAATCTAACAAATTGATAATTATTATTCAACTATTAGCATTATTAAGAATCTGACTCGGCCTAAGCTAACTAGAATTGTGAACTAGAACTTCTAAACTATTTAAGTGCAAAAAGTTAGTAGAATCGAATTAAACTTGGATATAACTAAGTGCGACAAGAGATTTCGTTCGAGTCATCCTAAATTCCTATTATCAAAGAGTTTTCTAATTCAAGAGAGTAAACATGTACTTTTGGTAGTACCAATTTGTTAACAAAAGAATTGGTTAATGGATCCTTTTAAGAAATTAATAATCCATGTGTTAATAGTTAAGTTGTTGACTGATATGTTCAGTAATATGTTAAGATGGTACCATCGGGAATTTTATTCTCCTCTATCTAGGAACAACTAATATTGATTATGTTTATTTTGTTGCTGGACGAATACAAAATGTTAAGAGACTTGACATGCTAATAAACCGAACGAGAAACTGAGGCAACATACTACCCAATATTAACGTTGGTACAAGGGTATAAATTATCACGGTGAATTCTTTAGAAACTATATTGATAAATAGAGGAGTGAACGATAAATGATTGGATACGGATGGCTCATTTTTAAAATGACTTATACTTTGGTATAACTCATTGTTGGATATGGCAATTGGTACATATGTGTACTTATATATATATTGGTTTTGGGCATTGCGTGTTGTATGCACAAGAAGGTGGGATACTGATAATGTGAATGAGCCCTCAACTTATATAAACGAGTTGATAGATCACTAGTGTTAACTTGTAAGTTATATATGTGTTATCTACATATGTAGCGGATCATAAGTTTCTCTTTAGAAATAGAGTTGATGAGTTGAGAATCAACTGAAATAATTGATCGATACTTCATATGGTGATAAATTGATTGTTATCTGAGTATGTATACACATGCATGTCGGTTGCATTCATTTAAAGGAGGAAGGGGCCGAGCGGGAGCCGGTAGGAGGGGGAAGACGGGGTTACCGTTATATTATATATTTACATATCGGAGGAAGGGGCCGGGCGAGAGCGGTAGGAGGGGGAAGACGGTGTTATTGTGTTATGATATGCTTATATACATGCTTATATCATGGAGGAAGGGGCCGGGCAGGAGCCGGTAGGAGGGGAAAGACGGGGTTATTACATATCGGAGGAAGGGGCCGGGCGAGAGCCGGTAGGAGGGGGAAGACGGTGTTATTATGTTATGATATGCTTATATACATGCTTATATCATGGAGGAAGGGGCCGGGCAGGAGCCGGTAGGAGGGGAAAGACGGGGTTACCGTTGTATCATATATATATATATATACATAGGAGGAAGGGGCCGAGCGGGAGCCGGTAGGAGGGAGGAAGGCGGAGAGTATCACATTCCACTTGAAATCCGTATGTACATATGAACCATGTATGATATTACCATCAAATATTTTATGTGAATATAGAAGGGTGATATGATTGTATCATTTAATTACTTGAACAGACAAATAACATTCGTAGGAGTGCGATGTGATATTGTATCATCGGGATAGATAACTATGTATATAAATTGAACGTATGTTTGATGTGCTTTGTGTAAGTTATATGAAACACGTGGATGATACGTGCCGCGAGTATACAAGATGAATTCGCGCATAAATTAAAAATAACTGAGTATGCCACTACAACTCATAAACCAGGAAATCTGCGACAGAAACTAAATAATGTTGATGAGAATCAATTATTAGAAAAGTTAGACCTTCTCACAGATTATATAGATAATGGTTCAATTACTCGTTATGATATATCGTTCTTCTCTTGTTATCGCTTTTCCCTTATTCATTTTATCCATCCATACTTGCTGTAGTTGTTGAAGAAATATATGCTCCTTACTTATGTTTTCTTCCTTGATACTCTTTTGACTCTCTCTCACTAAGCTGTTTAGCTCACCCCTTCCAGTTTCATATTTTCAGGTCACGAGGAGACTGAGGCCAAGCATACCTGGACACTTGCTAAGAATTCTTTATGAATGAAAGTATTGTATAATGTTCATTATAGATATTTCTTATTGTATATATTCATAAGCTTATTAGATGTGTATTATATTCAAGTAGTAGATTGTCGGATGGATTGGCGTAGAAAGGAACTTACTTGTGATATTCAGGATGAGTCAGATAAGATGATAGCATTGCCTTATTTTATGGAGCCCGAGAGGGGTGCTCTCGGGCATATGTCATTGTATTTTCATAAGTAGGCGATGTCAAGCCGAATTGTTATTTGGAGAATAAGCCGTAACACTATTGTGATTGCATGGGTGATTATTAACCTTGTTTATATATATTGGATTGAGGATAAGTAGGCTGATGTTAGCCGAAATTATTGTGAGTTGAAATGTATATTGGGCATATTAGTATTTACAAAGGAGGTGCTGCCGAAATTTTAAGGATTTGTATATGATTATGATGTCTACCTGCTTAAAAAAATGTTATGTTAATTGAAGATTTAAGAAATCTGGGACCGTTACACATTCGAAGTCGGAATTGAACATGTGAATATACCACGTTCATCCCCAATGAAAAGAGAATACACTCCAACCATTATCCAATTGATTCTATCAACGGATCTCGCTGTAATTCAACTCAAAGATTCACATATATTCTTCATATTTTTCAACAATCCCCCACAATGAATGGAGATTTAAGGAATTGACACACAAAGAGACTGACTCTATAGTTAAAGGTACTTTAGCAAAGAAACTGCATCAGGATAGGTGAACTAGGTCTTGAACCTTCCATAGCGAAAGCTTTATCGGACTTACTGGCTAATCAGTGAACTAGGTCTTGAACTGTTAGCCATTAGTGTAAGCCAAGTTAACAAGCTTCACACAGTAACTTTTCAAATCAACTTTGGTTCTCGATCGTATTCATTTTGTCCCTGGACATTCTTAGTTTCAGAGAGTATCTTTAGAGAATAACAGCCTCCATAGAAATTCTCAAAGAGCCGACCCAACTCTATACTCACATAAGTGATCGTCCTATTAAGAGTAGTCTACTCTACTCCACTTGTTTAGTAACAAGATATAGGTATCATTAAAAGCGTTAAGCTTATCCTTAATCCACTTGTAAAAAGCACTTGTGTGCACCTTAGGAATGGATTAGAATCAAGCTCCTAAGTGCTTACTTGCTGAGTCAATCATAACCAGTTTTCCTCTTGAACTTAGTCCGTGGGATCTCCAATCGCTCAGTGAGATTCCATTAAGTTGACTCAGTAAGGTTAGACTTTTAGATCCATTCCCCTCGATGCGCAGTTTATACGCTCTCCACTTAAACCTTTGGTAAGCGGATCCGCTAAATTATCTTTTGACGAGACAAAGTCAATAGAGATAATTCTATTGAGAGTAACTGCTTAACGGTATTATGTTTACGACGAATATATCTAGACTTACCGTTGTATATAAAATTTTGTGCCCTAGATATAGCAGCTTGATTATCGCAGTGTATGCATATAGTGGGCACTGGCTTTTGCCATAATGGTATATCTTTCAAAAATTGTCGAAACCATTCTGCTTCTTCTCTGGCCTTATCTAAGGCTATGAATTCTGATTCCATAGTGGAACGGGTAATACATGTTTGTTTGGAAGATTTTCAAGATACCGCTGCTCTTCCTAGAGTAAATACGTATCCGCTAGTTGATTTTGATTCCTCAAAATCTGCAATCTAATTAGCATCACTGTATCCTTCAAGTACAGGTGGATATTGTCAATATCTCAAGGCATATTTCTTAGTATATGATACGTAACCTAATACTCGTAGTAGAGCAATCCAATTATCATCACTAGGATTACTAGTGTATCTGCTAACTTACTTACAGAGTAAGCAATATCGGGTCTAGTGCAATTCATTAAATACATTAGACTTCCGATAATATGAGAATACTCCAACTGGCGTACTCCAGTTCTTGTATTCTTACGAATGTGGATATGTGGGAGAAAAGGATTTGTATTCTTTTTTATCCCATGATCCTTAAATCTTTCTATCATCTTATCCACGTAGTGAGTTGAGATAGACTGATTCTATCTGGTTTTCTGGTGATTTTAATTCCTAAAATATATCAGCAACCCAGATCCTTCATGTTAAAACTGTAGGATAACATTTTCTTAATGGACTTAATAATTTCAATATTAGTCCCAATTATCAACATGTCGTCTACATAAAGACAAACAATGATACATGTATTTCCAACTGTTTTAGTGTAAACACACTTATCGCATTCATTGATAGTGAATCCATCTTAATCATGACACTATCAAATTTCTTATGCCATTGTTTTGGAGCCTGCTTTAGACCGTATAAGGATTTTATCAATTTACACACTTTGTGTTCTTGGCCCTTGACTATAAATCCTTCAGGTTGCTCCATATATATTTCTTCATTTAATTCACCATTTAAGAATACAGTCTTGACATTAATTTGATGGATATCTAAGTTATGCAATACTGCAATTGCAATCAACATCCGAATGGAGGTTATTCTTTTTACTGGTGAATAAGTATCGAAGTGGTCATTCCTTTTGTCAATAGCCCTTGGCTACTAATCTAGCCTTGTACTTATCGATAGATCCATCGGGTTTTAATTTCCTTTGAAAATTTACTTACACCAATTGGTTTACTGTCAGGAGGTAAGTTTGTCAATTCTCAAGTATGATTACTTAGTATGGATTCTATTTCGCTATTTATAACTTCTTTTCACATTTTGCTTCTGGGGTAGACATAGCCTCTTTAAATGTTTGAGGCTTGCTTTCAATAGCATATGCTATGAAATCTGGACCAAATAATTTGAGATTCTAGATCTCTAACTTCTTCTTGATTCAATTTCCGCATTAACAATTGGTTCCTCGGGGCTTTCGTTCATGAATGTCATCTCATGTGTTCTTTTCTCAGAAGTCTTATCTGTTTCCCGTTGTATGAAAGATGTCTTCAAATAACACAGCATCTCTAGATTCGATAATCATGTTTATATGAATATCTGGTATTTCTGATTTATGAACCAGAAATCTGTTGGCACTACTATTCAAGGTATAGCCTATGAATATGCAGTCCATAGTTCTAACTCCCAACTTAGTCTTTAGGTAATGGTGCTAGTACCTTTGCAAGGCATCCCCACATTTTGAGGTAATGGTAGGAAGGTTTCCTTTCATGTCATAACTCAAATAGTATAAGACCAAGTTTCTTGTGGGTTACACTATTTAGAATATAATTTGCAGTTAACAGAGCTTCCCCCCACAAGTTCTGCGGAGCTCCAGAACTTACGAGCATGGAATTGACCATCCTTCAAAGTGCTGTTCTTTCGTTCAGCAATTCCATTTTGCTGAGGAGTATATGGTGCTGTTGTTTGATGGATTATACCAAATTTAGCACATAACTCACTAAAATCATTTGATTCATATTCTCCGCCTCTATCGAATTTTAGAATCTTGATATTCTTGTTGAGTTGATTCTCAACTTCGGCTTTATATGTTATAAGCATATTCATTGCCTCATCCTTACTGTTTAAAAGTTACACATAACAGTATCTTGTGCAGTCATCAATAAAAGTAATAAAATACTTTTTCCCGCCTCGAGTTGGCATAAACTTCAAGTCACACAGATCGCTATGAATTAACCCTAAAGGTTTTGTATTTCGATCAATTGAGTGAAATGAATTTTCGCTAACTTGGCCTCAACACAAATGTCACACTTGCGAATTTCTTTCAAATTGAGTTTAGGAATATATCCTAAACTAGACAAGTTTTTAATGACCTGTAATTTGCATGCTCTAATCTAGCATGCCATAAAGTAGGAGACTCAAGCAAATAAACAGAAGATTTTTCTTTATTTATAAGCTTTGGGTACAAATACATAGAATTTTTGTCCACCACTGCAACATTGGCTTTAAAAAGTCCATCAACAAGATAACCCTTTCCAACATACATCCCACCCTTGGTAAGTACAAATTTATCTGATTCAAAAATCATTCTAAATCCTTTCTTACTAAGTATTGATCCAAAGATCAGATTCTTGCGGATATCTGAAACATGTAGCACATCGTTCAGAGTAAGCTCTTTCCTAGATGTCCACTTCAGGATGACCTTTCCTTTTCCCTCAACCTTGGAGACGGCTGAGTTTTTCATGAAAAGTTGCTCATCTTGCTCTATTTTTTGATATTCAGAGAATACTAATTTCTCAGAGCAGATATGCCGAGTAGCCCCAGTGTCTACCCACCAATCCTTATTGTTGGTCGTCAGATTCACTTCTGACACCACAGCTGAAAGACCTGACGACGCATGGTCGGTCAGGTTTGCCTGTGGATGGTCTTCTTGTTCTTTTTGAGAGCTGCGACATTCATTAGCCTTATGCCCTTCTTTGTTGCAGATATAGCAGATTCCCTTGAAGCGCATGTTCTTGCCTTCTTGGACCGTGCCTTTGTACCCTTGGGCAGTCTTCTTCCGATTTAAGCCTTTGAAAGTAGACGATTTTTCCTTTGAGTCTTCGATCACATGGCCTTGGCTTCATAGGAGTTCTTACTGCTCCTTTTCTCGGACTTTCGGTTGTCCTCCTCAATTCGAAGCCTCACAATGAGATCTTCAAACTTCAACTCCTTGCGCTTGTGCTTCAGGTAGTTCTTAAAATCTCTCCATGCAGGGGGAGTTTCTCCACGATAGTAGCAACCTGAAAAGTTTCAGGTAGATTCATACCTTCGGCCTCTATCTCGTGCAAGATAAGTTGGAACTCTTGCATCTGACTGATCACAGTCTTGTTGTCCACCATTTTGTACTCTAGAAATCGTCCTACGAAGAACTTCTTGGTACCTGCATCCTCAGTTTTGTACTTCTTATCAAGACTGGCCCATAACTTCTTTGCCGTTGTGATTGGACTGTAGACATTGTAAAGAGAGTCATCCAGTCCATTCAAAATATAGTTTCGGCAAAGGAAGTCACCCTGAGTCCATGCATTAACAGTAAGGACTTAGTCCCGATCAGTTCCGGGTTCTGGTGGATCCTCTTGCAGGAATTTGACTAGATGCAGAGTGGTCAAGTAGAAGAACATCTTCTGTTGCCACCTCTTGAATTCTGTGCCATCAAATTTTCCTGGCTTCTCCGGCTTCGGGTTAGGAAGTGGAGCAGGCATCAAAGTTTGGATCTGCATGTTTGGTGCCTACTTGAGCTGTCTTGATTAGTCTCAGACATTTTCTACAAGTTCAAGCAGAACAGAAGTAAGAAACTTCAAGTAATTGTCTTAAGATTGTTAGTTTTTAGGACCAATCTGACAACTAATCAGTATCACCGATCTAATTGGCCAGGTCAGATTCTAGGATCAATCTGACAACTAATCAGTATCACCGATCTAATTGGCCAGGTCAGATGGGAGGTTTTTCGTTCAATAGAACATTCCTTAATTAAAGAACCACCTTTCAATTACCTTCCTTGGTTAAACACCAATTAGATTGGTATAAGTCAGTCTCAATATACTGATACCTTTCAATTACCTTCCTTGGTTAAACACCAATTAGATTGGTATAAGTCAGTCTCAATATACTGAATATCAGTATAACCCCTGTATAAAGAAAATTAATTCACTTATACAGTACTTGGAGTGAGATACGCTTATAGCGAATCTCTTTAAGACAATTACGTCCCCCGCAACGGTGCTAACAGGTTACTGAACGCTGGTCTCCCAAGATACAACACTCCTTCACGGTATTTGGATAGCACTATCAAATCACTACAGTCGAACCGTAGTTAACCAGTACCTTCACAGGATTATCAGAATCTCTTGGAAGTCGCTTCGGAATCCGAGTTGCAGAATTTTCACTTCCTGTTGGAAGTTACTTCTGATTTTGAGTTGCAGAAGTCCCACTTCAGAATGCAGAGGAAGGATTTGATTTCCTTTCCTGTTATTGCTTAGTATTTGGATAACACTACCAAATCACCGTATGGTCGAACCGTAGTTAACCAGTACCTCACAGGATTATCAGAATCTCTTGGAAGTCGCTTCAAAATCCGAGTTGCAGAATTTTCACTTCCTGTTGGAAGTCACTTCTGATTTTGAGTTGCAGAAGTCCCACTTCAGAATGCAGAGGAAGGATTTGATTTTCTTTTCCTGTATTGCTTAGTATTTGGATAGCACTACGAAATCACCGTACGGTCGAACCGTAGTTAACCAGTACCTTCACAGGATTATCAGAATCTCTTGAAAGTCGCTTCGGAATCCGAGTTGCAGAATTTTCACTTCCTATTGGAAGTCACTTCTGATTTTGATTTGCAGAAGTCCCTCTTCAGAATGCAGAGGAAGGATTTGATTTCCTTTTCCTGTATTGCTTAGTATTTGGATAGCACTATCAAATCACCGTACCGTCGAATCGTAGTTAACCAGTACGTACCTTCACAGGATTATCAGAATCTCTTGAAAATCGCTTCGGAATTCAAGTTGCAGAATTTTCACTTCCTGTTGGAAGTCACTTCTGATTTTGAGTTGCAGAAGTCCCACTTCAGAATACAGTAGTTAACCAGTACCTTCACAGGATTATCAGAATCTCTTGAAAGTCGCTTCGGAATTCGAGTTGCAGAATTTTCACTTCCTGTTGGAAGTCACTTCTGATTTTGAGTTGCAGAAGTCCCACTTCAGAATGCAGTAGTTAACCAGTACCTTCACAGGATTATCAGAATCTCTTGAAAGTCGCTTCGGAGTCCGAGTTACAGAATTTTCACTTCCTGTTGGAAGTCACTTCTGATTTGAGTTGCAGAAGTCCATTTCAGAATGCAGAAGTTAACCAGTACCTTCACAGGATTATCAGAATCTCTTGAAAGTCGCTTCGGAGTCCGAGTTGCAGAATTTTCACTTCCTGTTGGAAGTCACTTCTGATTTTGAGTTGAAGAAGTCCCACTTCAGAATGCAGAGGAAGGATTTGATTCCTTTTCATGTATTGCTCAGTATTTGGATAGCACTACCAAATCACCGTACGGTCGAACCGTAGTTAACCAGTACCTTCACAGGATTATCAGAATCTCTTGGAAGTCGCTTCGAAATCCGAGTTGCAGAATTTTCACTTCCTGTTGGAAGTCACTTCTGATTTTGAGTTGCAGAAGTCCCACTTCAGAATGCAGAGGAAGGATTTGATTTTCTTTTCCTGTATTGCTTAGTATTTGGATAGCACTACGAAATCACCGTACGGTCGAACCGTACTTAACCAGTACCTTCACAGGATTATCAGAATCTCTTGAAAGTCGCTTCGGAATCCGAGTTGCAGAATTTTCACTTCTGTTGGAAGTCACTTCTGATTTTGATTTGCAGAAGTCCCTCTTCAGAATGCAGAGGAAGGATTTGATTTCCTTTTCATGTATTGCTTAGTATTGGATAGCACTATCAAATCACCGTACCATCGAACCGTAGTTAACCAGTACGTACCTTCACAGGATTATCAGAATCTCTTGAAAATCGCTTCGGAATTCGAGTTGCAGAATTTTCACTTCCTGTTGGAAGTCACTTCTGATTTTGAGTTGCAGAGTCCCACTTCAGGATGCAGTAGTTAACCAGTACCTTCACAGGATTATCAGAATCTTGAAAGTCGCTTCGGAGTCCGAGTTGCAGAATTTTCACTTCCTGTTGGAAGTCACTTCTGATTTTGAGTTGCAGAAGTGCCATTTCAGAATGCAGAAGTTAACCAGTACCTTCACAGGATTATCAGAATCTCTTGAAAATCGCTTCGGAGTCCAAGTTGCAGAATTTTCACTTCCTGTTGGAAGTCACTTCTGATTTTGAGTTGCAGAAGTCCCACTTCAGAATGCAGAGGAAGGATTTGATTTCCTTTTCATGTATTGCTCAGTATTTGGATAGCACTACCAAATCACTGTACGGTCGAACCGTAGTTAACCAGTACCTTCACAGGATTATTATAATCTTGGAAGCCGCTTCGGAATCCGAGTTGCAGAATTTTCACTTCCTGTTGGAAGTCACTTCTGATTTTGAGTTGCAGAAGTCCCACTTCAGAATGCAGAGGATTTGATTTCCTTTTCATGTATTGCTTAGTATTTGGATAGCACTATCAAATCACTGTACGGTCGAACCGTAGTTAACCAGTACCTTCACAGGATTATCAGAATCTCTTGGAAGTCGCTTCGGAATCCGAGTTGCAGAATTTTCACTTCGGTTCAAAAAGAATCGGACCGGGTACCGAACCAGAGCCGGTCTGGCTGGCCGCTACCGGCGACGCGCGGGCACGGTTTCCCCCTTAATCGTACGCGAAAACTCCAAGTACCCAAAGGGCACACCCTTTGTTCCCAATTTTCTCTATTTAAACACTTCAAACTTCCATTCCATGGTTAATGTGGGACTAAATGTTTTTAACTACCTTTAGTCCCCTTTTGACTTTGAATTAGGCAAACTTTAGAGTTGAATATCTCATTCATTCAAAGTCGGAAATGAACATGTGAATATACCACGTTCATCCCCAATGGAAAGAGAACACACTCCAACCATTATCCAATTGATTCTAGCAACGGATCTCGCCGTAATTCAACTTAAAGATTCACATATATTCTTCATATTTCCCAACAGTTTTTTGCTTGATCGTTTCATCTCAGGAGCCTAAAGACAATTTTCCTTGATTGTTTTTGATAATATTGCTACGCAGTCTCACACACACATGCTACACATAAGTAGCTTATTCTCAAGCTCTAGTACTTGATTACATAGATCACGCTTGATCATTAAGGCCACTCCCCTTCAAAATTCCCACGGGGAGAATACTCACAAAAATTATAAACTGCATCTCCATCGCACCTAACCCGAGTGCCCCAATACTCACCGAATTGGCCCCGGCCACCGGAATGTAGTAGCGCCCACATTTCTGGCGGACGCACAAATGTTGCGCCTGTGGCTGCAGTGCTTCTTCTCTGACACCACGTGTCCACGGCATCGTGCGCCGTGTGGTGCGGCCGCAGTACCAACAGATGTTTTCGGCGTAGTCCCCGCCAGAAAGCTTTAGGTCCCGACACTCACCGATAAGTCGGTTCGTGGAGTCTCGGGCGAAGAACTCAAGTTCCGGGTCCCAACTCCGACGCCCCGGGCCCCACGCCGACTGGCGAGCGGGCCTTGCTGTGGGCGTCGACGAAGTCTTGTGGGGGAGTTTTGAGCAGTGGTGGACTGGATTGTGGCAAGGAGTGCAGCGAGGAGAGCTAGAACTAGAGCTTGGCGGGATCAGTGCTCCGTTTGAATCTTTTTTCCCCTTAATTGATAGTGCTAACTGTTAATTCCTCAAACTAAATCTCTGTGGTGGGAGAAGTGGATGCAACTGCTAGGGTAATTATAGCTGAAATTTTACTAGGAATATGATTGCACATGTAAATTTGGTAATAAATTACTTAAAGTTTTTGTTGGGCAATCATGTGAGAGTATAACCTCGCACTAGAAAGTGATCAAAAAAGTGAAAGACTTAAATAGAAAGTTGAGATTTTTTTTGCCTATCAATTTAAGCTTTTGAGTCAAATTGATTCTCAGCCTTATTTAAGACTCATCGTGTCGTCCGTGGAGGCCCGTGTAAAACTTCACAACTGTTTGTGGCCCACACATGTCATGGCCCACAGGAGTGGGGAGTCCAATGTGAAGCCTTACAAGTGAGTTAGGGAATTAACTAAAGTCTAATTTCTCACGAATGGTGGAGATTTGTGGATGGTTAGCCGGTTGCTGCTGCCCGATTGTTGAGACCAAGATCGGTGTATAATCTAAGATTCTCGTTGACGATGACTAAAATACTTCACACATGAAAAGGGGAGATTGTTAGGTATTAATGTGAAAATATAGTCTCACATTGAAAAGTGACTAAAAGTGATGAATTTAAATAAAAAGTTAAAATCTTTACCTATCGGCTTAAACTTTTTGGTCAGATTGATTCTAAGTCTATTTTTAAAACCCATTGTGTTTCCTTGTGGAAGCCCCTATAACTCCCTAACAGATTTAACAACTTCTAAATGAATCTTTTTAATATTATTATAACTAGTAGTATTGTTGCAAAGTTGTTTCAGTTTAAAGATTTGTTTTATCAATGGTATAACTTGATCTTTTTTTTCCTACATAATGATATGACTTGATTTGTTGTGGGCATTTTCCTTTTTTCTAGGATAGTTTCAACTTTTTAATTTTTCATCCTGATCCGGTTGTATGTATTATTGAATTTTTCTTGTATAAATGTGATGTAGGAGATCAAGATAGGATCAAACCAAACCAGAGTCGAAGTCAACAAATTGTCGACAGCCAAAATGCGTTTGTCGACAAGCTGGGGTCGACAGCTGAAATACGATAGTCGACAGGGATTTCTCGAGAGTCAGAGTCATGACAGTCTGTCGACAGGGCTTCTCACTGGTCGACTGACCCGTGGCTGTTGACAATAATTTGGCACATATCGACAGTTCCGCTGTGTATCAATATATCCGAATATGAGTAAGAATTAATTTTTAGTCTGAGTTGAAATCTGATTGATTTTCTTTTTCTTTTATTTAATTACGTTCTATTTAGAGTATTATTCTTTTTATTTTGCCTATATAAGGCCATTGTATCTTTATAACTTTTATTCATCTTTGATCAATATAATTGAGTTTATCTTTTAAATTGATCGTGGATTCGAGTTATACTATTTTGCTCGTGGATTCAGGTTGTTTGCTCGTGGATTCGAGTATTATCCTACCTGAAAGTATCTTTCAGGGTTCATTGACGTTAGAACAAGATCTAGTCGGTATTGTTCGCTTTCCAGTCTACATCAAGTGGTATCAGAGCTTCAGCAACTTTCTGACAATAGTAAGAGACGACGACGAATAGCAAAGCCTTTCTACAAGAGTAGGCGTTGCTGTGAAAAAGACGTCACCACCATTAAATCTACCTTGGATCCTATGACCCAAGTGATCGAAAGGATATCTCTCAAGAACGATGATCGAGGTCTTGCCGATGGTACGCACCGAAGTGGACGAGATTGTTCATCAGGTAATCCTTATCCACGGTCTCCATCACAACAACAACCATCGCTACTTCACCAACAACACCACGACAACCATCACCACCACCAAGACGTCATCTACGAAATTTTCAGTATGAAGATCTTTCCGATGATGAAGAACTGAACAACCCCTTATATCAAGGAGACGTCTTCAGAGATGAAGCTTATGAAAAAAAGATGGCCTATGGATAAGGCCATAAACGGATGACCAATCCTAATCCTAACAGGAAAGGAGGATTCCTTTCTAATCATGATAGGAAGAAGAGGAGACTCAAGTAATGAATATAAGATGAAGATAGAGATTTCTTCCTTTAGTGAGAATCTTGATATAGAATCCTTCTTGGACTAGGTTTATGAAGTAGAGAAATTCTTTGACATGACTTACGTCCCTGAGGAGAAGCACGTCAAGTTCATAGCATACAAGCCCAAGAGAAGAGCAGGCACATGATGGGATCAACTACAAGTCATAAGGATACGCCAGGGTAAGCCACTCACTTGTGATGACTTGGAGACGCATAAAACAACTTCCATGAGATAGATTCCTTCGATCCGATTATCAACAAATATTTACAATCAATTTGAACAATGTAAACAATGTACAAGGATTGTTGCAGCGTATACAGAGTAATTTTATCACCTCTCATCGTGATTCGACCTGTCCATGATGGATGAATAGCAAACTGCAAAATACATCAGCGGGTTAAAGTACCCTATCTAAGAACGTGTGATCCTCCACGATGTGTTCTCCATTAATGAATCCCACAACAAGGCCATAAAGATTGAGAGGTCGCAAAATAGAGCTCCACCTTTCAGGAGTTTTGCATCAATTGAAGTCAACAAGTGATGTCGGAGTTCAGCCGAGTCTCACAATGGTTGATGACCGCCTGTCCGTCAGTCGACCAACACTTCTGCATCATCACAACCAATAATAACCACTGCAATTGCAAAGAGTAAGGAGAATCTATATGTCAAGCCTGACATTGGCAAGTGTATAGGTGTGGAGAGCCTGAACATAGATTCAATGAATGCCCTAAGAGGAAGCAAGTCAACATCACGAATTACAGAGATGAAAAAGGAGTTGTGATCAAGAAAGCAAGTGATTCTGACTTTACCGAAAAAACATGAAGATCCTGTTGAAATCACCGAGAGGGGGGGTGAATAGGTGATGGCTATATGAATTTGGCACAAATACGGAATTAAAAAATTCTACTTAACAAATTGCTCAAATTAAAAGACAAGCAATAATAAACACAATAATTAGTGCAAGAAATAAAGGAGTTTGAGTTTAGAGAAAATTTGAGCAACGCAAACACGAGTATATGTTTCTGAGGTTCGAGCCACGCTCTACGTCCCCGCCTTCACACTTGAAGGATTTCCACTATTGTAGATCCCACCGGATCGCCAATACAAGGACACACTTGTCCTATCTCTCGTGATGCGCGCAACACCACCGGAGCACACTAGCTCGCCTTGAGGCCGATGCCTCTACAACTTCACACAAGAAGAAAATGATCACGCTTGATCGAAAATCGCTCACTTAGCACAATCCTATAACCAATATGTAGGTGTAGAATTTGGGATTGTGTAGTGCAAAAATCTAGAGTGAAGTAGAGGTAAGGGCTTCAAAAGGGTGTATGAAAATTTGGCTTTAAAAATCTTTTCTCAAATGAAAGGCTTGAAAAACTTATGAAATTCTCTTGTCAAATCTTGTAAAAATTGTTGTCTAATCAAGTTGAAATGACCACCTATATATAGGGGATGAAAAACAGGGTAAAAAGGCTGGAGAGATTCGTTGGGGTGAGTTCCCAACAAATTTAGTCAGAAAAAATAGAGCTGTTGGGAGTCTGTCAGATTTTCTGACAGCTGGCGGTCGACCGGGTCGGTCGACCGTCAACGGTCATATTTTTGACCGTTGGGGGACAGCGGTCGACCGGCCCGGTCGACCCAAACAAACAGAGAGCACTGCAACGTGCCCGGTCGACCGGAGCGGTCGGCCGACGTGCACACATGCACAGTGGTGCACGTCGGTCGACCCGGGCGGTCGACGGCCTCTATCAGTTCTGAAAAATCAGACACTGCAGAATCAGAAATTTTGGTTTTTGGTTTTGGTCTTTTGGTGAGGTTTAGGATCTTATAAAATAGGAGTATGATCATAGGTCACTACTCTAACATGTTAAAACATTTTGATAAAGATCCTATTTGATAAAAACTTATTTTTCCCAAAAATCGTTTTCCAAAACTTAAAGTTTCCAAACTAGTTTCCAAAAATAAGTTTAACTCTAAAACTAAGTTGGAAATAGGAATTGAAATTCTTTTTGAAGCCATGAACAAAACTAAAGTGTGTGTGAGTGACAATCCCATAATTCTACTTCTAACATCTAGGTTTTGACAAAGATTCTAAAAGAAAAGCAAAAATACAAATCTTGAACTTTTTCCTTGTCTTGATCTTGACTTGGTTTTTCTTCAAAAGCTTGTTCCCGAAGCTTTCTAATGTGCTTAGCTTGGGAATGCAAATCTTCAGCGGCATCCAAACTTGTGAGTCTTGATTGTAGAGCCGTCAAATCAACCTGTTTTAACCTGAAATCTTTTTAAACAAACTTGTTAAATACATAACTAAATATGGTTTGTTATCATCAAAATATCCAACAAGATATCGGGGCTAATGGCCTTTGGGCCAACAATCTCCCCCTTTTTGATGATGACAAAACATATATAGTTATCACAAATATTTTGGGTAGAGACTTCAAATGAAGCTCCCCCTCAACACATGCATATACAAAATATACTCAAGTATAGACATAAAAAAAATGGTGGGTTATAATCCACAACACATCCACAACACATATATCCATGCTAGATAAAAATACTCATGTCATAACTGGAAAATGAAACACATGTCCACATGTCCACAAAGCAACATAAACAAGTACATGTCCACACAAACATAAATACAAGATAAAGATGTCCAACAACAACAGAAAATACTACAAAATATAAGTACACCAAAATATGGAGTCCTCTCAACAAATAACTCTCCCCCTTTTTGACATCATCAAATAAGGGGTAAAAGAAATCACTCCTCATTCGAGCTGGACGCAGCTGCCTTCGAAGCATCCTTCTCATCGCCAGAAGCTTCTTCAGACGAGCTGTCCTCAGCAGCAGACTCCTCATCATCACTCTTCTCTTATCACCAGCAGCCATCTCAACATCCTCATCACCATCATCATCACGGGCACCAGCAGGGGTAGGATCCACCTCCTCTGGATCAATATCTGCTAAGCGAGTCTTCGGTGGTGAAGCGACAGAATGAGCCCTGATAGGAAATGGAGGACCGACTGTAGGAAGAGGACGAGCATAAGTTGTGGGATCTGAACCTAGAATATTAAGCTTCACAAACATTGCCTCAAACTGCGATTCCATGAATCTCATGGAGTCAGCAAATAAGACATATCGTTGCGAATGCCTTGAAAACGAGAGTCCACCTCCGCACGATAAGCTGAATCACGCTGCTCGATCCAAGACTTGATTCCTGGGTCTGAGAAGTGATGAAGGACTGGTACTCAGGAGACATGAAAGGACCGGGAGCTGAGGAAGATCCCGGGGCAGAAGAGGATCCTGGAGCATGAACAGGAGGCTGCTCAGGAGCGGGATGACGCACCCTGGGCTGCATCCTCTTCAATAATGTACTATCCAGGTTAATAGAGGGTTCAATTGGAGACTCGGAAGAGAGATCAAATCCTAATTGCTTGAGAAGATAAGAAATAAGCATCCCATAAGGCAGGTGCCTACCGGGCATGCAAATCTGGTTTGAAGCCATGTGGGAAGCAATGAAATGGGGGATGTTAATCTTTATGCCTCGCAGAAGGCAAAAGATAATCAAAGGAACTGGACCCCGTGCATGGCTATATTCTCCTGATTTGGGCAAAATATTGTAAAACACAAATTTAGCCAGGACTTGGGCGGTAAAGGTGAATTTGTTTACCTCCTCGTTCCTGACCAAACGGGGTTGTCATCCCGTGAATCAAGGTGGAAGCGGTGAGCGCAGACTCACCGTCCGGATAGTCAAAGTCATGGAGATCAAAAGTATACACATCAACTCCACCAGTGGAGAGATGCAACAGGTCAGCAAACATATCTAGGGAGATGTCTATATCACGCCCTAGAACACGACTCCTAACTCGGTTACCCTCAAAGCATAATTGGCATAGAAATAGGGTACGAGTGAAGTATAAACAGGTTCCTTGATAGACATGAATTGATCAAGGGGGTTGTTTTGCAGGATACGGGGGATGTTTAAATGTTCAAAGTCCTTGAGAATGACACATCTCCCTGAAATAATGGCCTTTTTAGATAACATGATATATCTATTTTCGGCGAGTTCATTAACAAAAGGACGCTTAGGTTTAGGGATTGATGAAGATGGAACAATAGATTTACCTTTTTCAGTCCTAGTTCTTTTAGACATTTTTGATGAAAAAGGATGAAAATTAGATGATTTTTAGGGTTAAAAAGGTTATGGCTTGATCTAATCAACAAGAAACCTAAAATCTTTGACAAAGAATTGAGATTCTAAAGGCTAGAGATCAAGATTTAAACAAAAGAAGAGATTTTTACCTGAAAATGAGAAACCAAACCCTAGATCTTGAAATCAGTGAAATCTGTTGGTGAGAAAGCCCTGAGAGTGAAGATCTAACCCACAATGAGTGAATCCAACTTGGTTTTTGAAGAAATTTGAGAGATTTTGAGAGTTAGAAATTTTTGGAGAAAAGGGGAAAGAGGAATCGTCGCGCTGGAAAAGTGAGAGAGGGTTGAGAGGAACAGTGAATAAATAGGCAGATTAGGGCTGAAACCGACGCACGGTCGACCGGGTCGGTCGACCCACAAAAACCCGAGAGCTCTGTAACTCAGAGCGGCGACCGGGGCGGTCGACCCAGAAAACCCGAGAGCTCTGTAACTCTGAGCGGTCGACCGGGCGGTCGACCCAGAAACCCGAGACCACTGACAGCTACAGCGGTCGACCGGATCGGTCGGCCGGCTACAGAAAAGACAGAAAACTCATTATTCCAGGCAAAGTCGGTCGACCGGATCTCAGAACCGGTCGGCCGGTCTTGCCTGAAAACTGTCAGCAGCAAAAACATACAAAAAAATTTTTTAAAAGAAAATATTAACAAATAGGATATATTTTTAACATACAGGGTTTCAACAATTTATTTTTAGATCTTCATTATGTTATCATATCAACAAACATTACACAAGATTTTTTAATTTTAAATTTTTCATACAAAAACAAAGTTTTTAGAGATGTTGAAGCCGAATACCCGGTGAAGGGTTCTGAACTTCATCCTCTTGATTCCTCTTGAATGAGTTGAGGTGCGCAATTGCCATCTCTAAGGTATTGCTTTAATTATGAAATTTTTACAAAAATTTTATTATAGTTTTGAAATACAATGTGTATATATATAGGTATATGAACAAAACTAAACATGTGGACATTCAAAATATGTGGTATAAAAACAAGATATCAAAACATGGCATATACACAATCATGATAGAGATGTAGGTTTACACTAACATATATCATTGTAGCACAAAAGTAACCTAACAATCCTATACATATGTATATATAACCAAAATTAAAACGTTTAAATGGAGAAGTTACCAAATGAGGGCAATCTCCAAAAATAGGTGCCTCCAAGATAGCGATGCAAGCGTGATGTGTTCTTTGAGCTTTGTTGCATCACCACCCGGGCACCGTCTCCCCCTAAGTCTTGGAGGAAGAAGATCCACCTGTATCATTTAAATTTGGTGGGTCTTTTGGTACCCAAATTTTCTTGGGTCCTATAGGGTTAGTACCGGGGCGAACCCAAACATGTTTACTTGGAATATTATGTTTAGCATAACAAAATTTTTCTAAATGGCCTTTGCGGCCACAACGCGTGCATATGTAAATTCTACCACTACCATACATAAATACATGCTTGTGTGAGTGTGCATGTTTCCGTGCATATGTATGATGAGTGTGTTTCCCTTGGGTTACTCCCTTGGGAAATCTAGATGCAAATTTATTTAAATCAAATGCACATTTTTTAAGAGTTGAATCTAAAACATCAACCCGTTTTTGTATTTCTAAAAATTCATTTTTTTACATGATGCAATGGGGGTTTTCCCTTACAAGCTAGTTTATATTTTTCAAAATCAATTTTAGATTCTTAAAAGCCTTAGCTAAATCATCTTTTTCTTTAACTACAATATCAATTTTATTTTTCAAAACATCATTTTTCTTTTTCAACTTTTATTATGAGATTGAGAAATCTCATATCTATGTTGTAACTCTTCAAAAAATTGAGCTAACTCATCCATTGTTACTCATCATCATCTATAGAGTTATCGAGAGTTACCTTACTTGCATCCTCCCCATGTGCCATGAAGCACATGTGCGCGGCGTCGATTTCCTCCTCGGATTCCGACTCCGTGTCATCCCAGTGGCCACCATGACTTTCTTCTTCTTTGGCCCATTCTTGGAGGTTGTGGCTTGGAGAACGGGGCAATCGGCTATGAGATGTCCGATCTTCTTACAATGAAAGTAAGGACCGGGTCTTCTCTTTTCTTTTCATACCTTCCTTGAGGTCTCCCTCTTCAGAAGTTGCTTTGCCTCCCCTTCTTGTAGAACATCTTGCCACCTTCCGGATGAGCATGGCGAAGTCCTCATCGCAATCCTCCGATGAGTCATCCTCTTCAAGAATGGTTGGAGTGGCTTTGAAGGCGAGTGCTTTCTTCTTGGGCGCATCCCTTTCTTCTCTCACTTTCATCTCCATCTCATGCGTTTTGAGATTTCCGATGAAACCGGAGAAGTCCATCTCCTCCCGATCGTTGAATTCCTTGAGGGTGGTTGTCTTTACTTCCCACGCCTTGGGAAGAGCTCTAATGACCTTCCTTATCTTTTGGTCATTATCAATTGCGTCACCTAGAGAAGATAAAGCATTAGTAATCTTGGTGAAACGCGTGAGCATGTCATCAATGCTCTCATTGTCAAACATATAAAAGTTCTCATATTGAGAACGCAACAAGTCAATCTTGGATCTCTTGACTTGTGACGTTCCTTCATGAGTCACAATAAGAATGTTCCAAACTTCAAATGAGGATTTGCAATTAATGATGCGTGATAAGTCATCCTCATTTAAGGCTTGGGTTAATGCATATTGGCTCTAGCATTAGCTTCATAATCCTTGGAGGTATCCTCGGACCATGAGCTTTCATCGGTAAGGGGTTCTATAAATTCTTTAGTGATGGACCTAGCAACCTAACTCCTAGGGATTTAAGGAAAAGGTTCATCTTGACCTTCTGATAGGTAGTGAAAAATGCATAATTGACATCATATATACCATCGCATTTGCACATTTATTCATATTATAATGCACAATTATTAATATTTCTTTATTTAATATGTGCAGGCCTCAAATTATCAATTTAATAAAGAATAAAGCTAAAAGAGCCCAAAAGCCCAGATCCAAGCCCATGTTTGAAGCCCAGGTGAAGAAGTGCAAATACAAAGATTCAAAATGCAAATACAAGGGCTAAGAGTTGCAAATATCAGAAAATTAGGGTTGGATAGACTTCTGTCAAACCCTAAACACCTGCAGGATGAAGATAAAAGGCCAAGATAGAGAGGAATTCGTGGAGAAAGGATTTGAAAAAATCTAGATTAGGGATAACTTGATTACCAAGTTATCACGAAAATCTAGATTAAAAGGCCAGGATCCACCTTCCAGAAACAAACGGCCAAAGGGACGGATCAGAAGAGGCCACGCGCCAAAGCGCGTGGCCAACAGAGCCAGAACTGCCGCGGACCCGCGGCAATCCCAGGGAATCCGCGGCAGTTTGGATAGAGATGAATCTGAAATTTTGTGGTGACGTTTATCCGGGACTCCTCTACATTCTGCCATAAATATCAGAGCATTCGCAACAGGGAGGGGATCAGAGACGAACTAGGGTTCTTTAGCTATTTCTAAATTTCTGCCAAAGTTGTAATTTTTATTTCAAGCGAGTTGTGGAAGAAGGAGCTTGTATTTGGGACCAGTTCATCAAATAAAGGTTACTTTTTTCTAGTTAATTCTCTGTTCTTTATTTCTGCATTTTCTTTGTGATTTCTTGAGTTTAGTTTTGATCTGCGATCTCTCGATTCTTTTTATTTTCTTTCGTTCTTTATTCTTCTCTTATATAAAATAAAAAAAAAAGAAAAATAATAAAAAGATGATTAACTAATCTTCCTCTAGTGGTTTGCTGAATTCTTAAAGCAACCCTAGAGCAGTTAAGCGTTGGTTTGATGGATGAAAACTTTTGAAACCCTAGGTTAAAGTATGTTGCTTGAAGATTAAAAGATAATTAGAATTCTAATCTAATATCACAACATTAATTAATTCTTCACATTTCATATCTAAGAACTTTGACAACGCAACCTCAAGGTAAGACTTCTTTGTGTTGTGCTTAGATGTTAGGATGAAAGAGTGTTGGACTTTTAACGTGTTATCGGTAAGATTCTACATCTCTTCTCTTGCTTGCATATAATACAAAAACCTAGGATAAAAATCCATGTATTCCAATATGATGATCAATAGTCTAACTTGCAATAGGGTTGTGGTAGAAGATCAGCAAAACCACGTCTTTAATCTCATAATTTATCACAAATCTAATCTCTCTTTTCTACTTGAAGCATACGAGGAATCGGCCGAAAAGCTTGCATCGCATCCTTCCCTGAGGATCACGACCCGCTCGAGCCCTTGCTACAGCGGATTCGCATTGAGACTAAGCAAATCTGAACTTTATTTTAATCTCAATCAAATTTTGGCGCCGTTGCCGGGAAGGAACGGCACGATTTTCTTTCTAATCATTCTTTCTCTTCTGTTGCAGGTACAGAGAACAGGAAGCAGAATCAGAGTAGCAGAAGACACATATTGCTATCCAGTGCCTCTGCCCTAGAAGGCAGAGCACTTGGAACTACACTTTTGCCGCGTTTCACGGCAAAAGCCGCGGGTCCGCGGCAAGTGTAGCTGACTACTGACAGAATTTTCTGCAGGTTGCTCTGCAGTGCAAAAAAATTATAATTCTGCTGTGATATTATTGCTCTGTGATCACACTGCAACTGTTAATAATTAACATTAACCTATTTGTTGAAAAAATAAAAAAAAAATTTTTTTTAGACTCTTGCATTTTAGGGCACGTGTCTATTTTAATTCTTTTAATTCTGTTGAAGAGTGCTGGCGACAAGGTACGTTTGCATAGCATATAGATTAGGAAGCACTCTTGTTTGTTTACCGCTTTCTTGAGTGATTACTTTTCTACCGCTTTACACGTACACTATCCATTTTAAGGGCATAACCCATAACAAAGATAAGGTGGGGATTTCATCACCCTTCCTTGGCCCACAAATCATACCAGTCACACTCAAACCCTAACCCTAATTAAAACTTGACTAGACGTTGGCCCTAAGGTAACTCGGACTCAATAGGAGATTGACCGAAGAAGGAAAGTTGTTCGAAATTAACCCTTGCCAAACGGTGTCTAGCGAAGGGATTGAGGGCCGAAAGCTCGAAGAACGGTGGTTACTTAATTAAGGAACGTCTCTGACGGAAAACCTCCCACCGGTCTTGCCCTGAACTGGCCGATTAGCTCGTGGTTAACGTCGACAATAGACCTCCTAAGGACAGTCTAAAGTTAGGAGTCGTCTAGGTCAAGGATAACCCTAGAATAGGATTTTTGTTTGTTTTTCTTTTCTTTTTGATTGATTGGGTGAACTTGTTTGCTGATTGTGCATGACCGCTTGGTCGAGAGACCCACTCACATCCAGGCTAACTAGAACTAGTTCACCACCGAGCAAAAGCCCGACTCCCTCATGGCTCAACCGCCATCTCTCCAAGATAGGTTCTATCCCCTTAGAACCTCTATTCCTTCTTGCATCAAGCTAAGTAATGACGGTGTTGACCCATTTGAGCTTAAGCCACAATATATCAACACCCTTCCAAATTCATGGACTTGAATCAGAGGATGCATACTTCTTCATAAGGGAATTTGAGGAGGATGTTGTTGATGATTAATATGCCTAAATTGGGAAAAGATGCCATTAAGCTTAGGTTTGTCCCCTTTGCTTTAAAAGATTTAGCAAAGAAAGCTCTACAGTCTAGAGTTGGTTCTATATACACTTGGGACGTTTCGTCAAGGCCTTCTTGAAGAAATTTTATCCGTTCACAAGACTGCACTGATTAGGAAGAATATCCTACAGTTTAAGCAAACAGCCAATGAGCCTTTTGGAAATACTTCGAGCGGTTTAAGGACCTCCTTGCCCAATGTCCCCATCATGGGGTAGAGAAATGGCGACTTTGCCAAGTCATATATGATGGATTAGATTATTCCACTAAGACATTGTTAGAATCCATGTGTCAAGGAGGATTTCTGGAAAAGAATGAAATGAGGAGGTCATTGTTTGAGGACTTAGCTGAAAAAGCCATCCAGTGGGACCCTACTCCTGAGAAATCTAGGACTAATGACCCCACTTCTTCAAAAGGAGGGTATTCATTCCATGAGGCCAACATAGCACAAGATGCTAAGTTAGCGGCTGTTATGCGTGTAGACTTGAGGCTCTTGAAACTAAGGAGCCAGCCTCTGTGAACCAAGTCAGCCCAACATCTTTGGCGGGCTGTACTTATTGTCAAGATAGGAACCATGTGTTTGAGGAATGTTGTCTTCATAGCGCACCAAGGTTTGCCCGAAAATATGAGTGCGGCCTTCACAAGGCCGCCAATAATCCTTATTCGCCCACCTACAATCCTGGTTGGAGAAACCATCCCAATTTTTCATGGGGCCCCAGTAACAATGAGCAGATTAGGCCCAAATTCTCCAACAATTTCCAAAATCCGCCCTATCAGCAAGGTTTTCCCAATCAAAATCAGCCACCTTCTTTCAATATTCACAAATGGAAAAAAGGATGTCAAACATGAAAAGAAGGTGGATACACTAGTGAAAAGCCAAGACACGCTAGCTCAAGTCCTAAGTAGGATAGAGATCCAATGAGCCAGCAAGAGAGACAAAGGGGTACCCTACCGAGTCAACCATTGCCTAACCCTAGGAATCCTAGGCCAGCCAATGAGGCTCAAGACCCAAATCAGTGTCATATGGTTCATACACTTAGATCGGAAAACAAGTGGATAATCAAGTATCCATGCCATGGATCCATCCAGCCATCCATTCCATCTAGCTCCACTTCCATTCCATCTAGTTCCACTCCTGCTCCATCCAGCCCTACTGAAACTGAAGCTGAAAAGTCAGCGGGTCAGTTGCACCAGCCTATAGCTCCATTTCCAAATAGGCTTAGAAGCAACAACAATGCACACATGGAGAAACTATTAGAAGTGTTCAATCAAGTGAGGCTTAACATTCCACTTCTTGATGCAATCCAACATGTCCCTAGCTATGCCAAATTCCTTAAGGACATGTGCACCAAGAAAAGAAAAACTAATGTGCCTAAGAAGGTTTTTCTAGCCACTAACATTAGTGAGCTATTGTCCAACCAGATCCCTATCAAGTATAAGGACCCAGGTTGCCCCACCATCTCTTGCACCATAGGTCGAGCCGAAATCAATCGAGCACTCCTCGATTTAGGAGCTAGCATCAATTTGCTCCCTTTCTCCGTGTACCAACAACTTGGATTAGGTGAACTGAACCCAACCCAAGTTACTATTCAGTTGGCTGACCGCTCTATCAAAGTTCCTAAGAGAGATCAATGATGTTCTCATAAGGGTAGGAGATTTTATTTACCCGGTCGATTTTATTGTCTTAGAGACACAAACCCGTGTCTAATCCTAGGTCCCAAACTCCCGTCATTTAGGAAGACCGTTCCTAGCTACTGCAAATGCAATAATCAATTGTAGGAACGGATCCATGAGATTAACTTTTGGGGATATGACCAAGGAAGTCAATGTTTTCAACCTAGGTAAGCATCCCTACGATGTGACCGACCAACCCTTTGAGGTTAACTCCATTGAAAATATGACGAGTGAGCATAATGATGAGATCATACTTGAGGAAGAGGAAGAGGAAGAGTTAGAAACAAGTGATGTTAGCCTTGATAAGATCGAATTGGAATCAAATCTGAGTTCTATAGAGATGGGAGACTCTAGCTTAACACCTCCACCCATTGAGCCAACTCCTTCTTTGGAGTTAAAAGCCTTGCCCAAGCATCTTAAGTATGCCTACCTAGGTAAACGAGAGACGTTACCGGTCATAATTGCATCCAATTTGACCAATAAGCAAGAGGAGGACCTGCTGGCAACCCTTAGGAGACATAGGGAAGCATTGGTTGGACTATGGCAGATATTAAGGGACTGAGCCCTACGATAGTCCAACATCGTATTAATCTTGAGGAAGGGACTAGACGAAAAGGGATCCACAGCGTAGACTAAAACCCACTTATGCAGGAGGCTGTACAAGCCGAGATAGTAAAACTGTTAGATAATGGGATAATTTATTCCATTTCTGATAGCGAATGGGTTAGCCCAATGCACGTGGTCCCTAAGAAGTCTAGCTTTACAGTGGTAGAGAACGACAAACATGAGTTAGTGCAAACACGATTGCCTACCAAGGTGAGAGTATGCATAGACTACCGTAAGTTGAATGCAGCCACTAGGAAAGATCATTTTCCCCTCCCTTTCATCGATCAAATGTTGGAAAGATTAGCAGGTCATGAGTATTACTGCTTTTGGATGGGTATTCAGGGTATAACCAAATCCCTATAGCCCCGGGAGGATCAAGAAGAAAACAACGTTCACATGTCCATTTGGGACATTTGCTTACCGTCGAATGCCTTCGGCCTATGCAATGCCCCAGCCACCTTCCAACGTTGTATGTTAAGCTTGTTTTCTGATATGTAGAACGTTTCCTAGAAAATTTTCATGGACGATTCTCCGTCTATGGAAGTTCATTTGACCAGTGTCTCCATCACTTGGAGCTAGTGCTGAGTAGGTGCACCGAGAAGAACTTGACCCTCAATTGGGAAAAGTGTCACTTCATGGTGCAACAAGGGATTGTCCTAGGTCATGAGATATCTAGGGAAGGATTAAGGTGGATAAGGCAAAGTGGAAATCATTGCGAAGCTTCCACTTCTCGATGCGTGAAGGACATTCGATCCTTTTTAGGACACGCCGGATTTTATCGTAGGTTCATTAAGGACTTTAGCAAAATTGCTAGACCCTTACAAACCTTCTAGCTAAGGATGTGTCCTTCATTTTTGATGATAGGTGCCATAGTGCTTGGGAGAAATTGAAAGTGGAACTTATATCTGCCCTATCATCTCACCTCCGGATGGTCCAAGCCCTTTGAGATCATGTGTGACGCTTCTGATTTTGCGATAGGTGCTGTCTTAGGACAGCGTAAGGACAATAAGCAGCACGTGATTACTATTCGAGTAGGACGCTTAATGAGGCCCAAGTGAACTATACTACCACCGAGAAGGAATTCTTGGCAGTAGTGTTCGCTTTGGAGAAATTCCGTCCATACCTACTTGGGACTAAGACCACGATCTTCACTGACCATTCTGCTCTGCGATAACTTATGCTTAAGAAAGATGCGAAGGCCCGACTCATTCGTTGGATCCTTCTACTTCAAGAATTTGATCTCGAAATTCGAGATAAAAAAGGTGTCGAAAATGTCGTAGCTGACCATCTCTCTCGTGTGCCCAACGCACCATCTGTCGAGCTGCCCATCAATGACAATTTCCCGATGAGCAACTTCTAGCCATCTCTAAGGAGCCATGGTTTGCTGACATAGTAAATTACTTAGTCACAAACCAAACACCACCTAGTTGGTCCAAACAGGATAGATACCGATTCTTGTCTCAAGTTCGGTATTACATGTGGGAAGATCCTTATCTTTTCAATATTGTAAGCGACCAAATCATTAGGAGATGGTCCCCGACGAGGAGACTAGAAGTGTCCTAGATTTTTGTCATGAGTTCTCGTGCGGTGGACATTTTGGTCCCCGCAAAACTGCCGAGAAAATTCTGCAAAGTGGCTTTTATTGGCCAACTGTGTTTAGAGATGCATTTGAGTATTGCAAGACTTGCACAAGATGTCAAATGATAGGAAGAATTTCAAACGAAATATGATGCCCCTAAATCCCATTCTAGAAGTAGAACTTTTCGACGTATGGGGCATTGATTTTATGGGACCCTTCCCTAATTCGTTTTGGGCACCAATACATCTTGTTGGCCGTAGACTATGGTCGAAGTGGGTAGAAGCTGTCCCTTGCAAGACAAATGACAACAAGTTGTTGTCAAATTCTTGAAGATAATATCATCTCACGCTTTGGAATCCCTCGAGCCATCATTAGCGACAATGGCACACATTTTGCAATAGAACTTTTGAAGCTCTTATGCGAAGATATGCCATAACACACAAGTTGTCTACGCCCTACCATCCTCAAACTAGCGGACAGGTAGAAGTTTCCAATAGACAGGTCAAGCTCATTGGAGAAGACTGTGAATCAGAATAGGAGGACTGGTCCATCAAACTGGTGGATGCCCTATGGGCATATAGGACTGCCTTTAAGACGATTCTAGGAATGTCTCCCTACAGACTGGTCTTGGAAAGCTTGCCACCTTCCTGTCGAGCTAGAACACCGGGCCCTTGGGCAATTAAGCAGCTAAACTTCGATTTAGATAAGGCCGGTGAGTTTCGGAAATTACAAATTTCTGAAACTAGAGGAGTTGAGGAATGATGCATATGATATGCAAGATTGCGAAGGATAGAGCTAAGGTGTTCATGATAAATCCATCACGAGAAAAACTTTTGTCCAAGGACAAAAAGTTTTACTTTACAACTCTAGACTTCATCTCTTTCCCGGCAATTGAAGTCAAGATGGACAGGACCATTCATTGTTAAGACGGTGTTTCCACACGGAGCCATAGAGATCTACGATCCCAAAAATGGCAATTCATTCAAGGTAAATGGTCAACGTCTTAAAATCTTTTTGGAGTCTGTGCCGGAAGCTAATGCGGCGATGGGTCTTTTTGACCCACTGTATCGGTGATTATATCTTTCTACCAATTCATGCATTCCATACATTCATTCATACATTAGGACAATGCATGAACAAGTGTGGGGGAAGGGTATGTAACATATTTAAAAAAAAAAAAAAAAAAAAAAAATATTAAAAATTAAAAAAAAAAAAAAATATATATATATATAAAAAAAAAAAAAAAAAAAAAAAAAAAAAAAAATTGTTATAAAAAGAAATATTTTGACTTATTTTTTGAAAGAAATCTAAGTTAGTTTTAAGGATTAGGAAAATCATGATTAGGATTTCTAAAAAACTTGGTCAAAATAAATAAATTGTTTAATTTTTAGGTATAGGAGAGAAATTGAATAAATAATTAGTCTTGATTTTTACCTTAATGAAATGTGCATACCAAATGCATATCTAGGATTCTAAGACAAAGACCTTGTGCCTCATAAAAAAATAATAATAATAAAAAAAAAAAAAAAAAAAGGAAAAAAAAAAAAATATAATTCACCAATTAAGCTGATACATGTGCCTCAAGAAGCATAAGTATTCATGCCTAAAGGTGAGTAAATAAAATAAAGTCCTTAGTTTTGTGGCCTAGTTCACTTGAATTTGAGTCCGCGGGGTGTTTCTCACCTGGTGCCCTAAAAACCGACCGGTTGGGAGTCACCGACTTTAAGTTCGCTACATGGTGGATTAGAAAGTCCGAGGAACTAAGGAAAAATTACTTATATGTACTACACATCTAATAATCAATTAGTTAGGTATTAGGGCCTCAAGAAGCCTTGATACTTATACTAAAGAAATTAGATGAGTTATACATGCAAAAAAAAAATATATATATATTATTACACATCAATAGTCAAATTAGTTAGTATGAGGGCCTCAAGAAGCCTGATACTTACACGAAAGAAAATTAGATGATGTTATAAAAAAATAATAATGAGGCATGAGAGTCCAAGTTAGGAATTCCTAGATTCACAAGGGTGGTATGACTTTTGGTAACGAAAAAGACTATATTAGAAATTCAATTAATCTTACCTAAAATGGACAACAATTGACTTTATTAAGACTAGGTTTGAGGAAATGAATAAAATGAGGATCCTAAAACTTATAGACTACTTAGTCTCTTCAATAATAATTCAAATATTTTCCTTTTTATGGATTTTGTGGGTGCAATCCGCTGAAAACCCTCACGAGACAACACTCGTCCTCTAGGGTAACCTAGGGGTTTAACGGCTGTTGCACATGTAAGTGCAACCGTGATTCCTACGAAAGTGAGTTAGCTAGATTAGATTTTTCTCTTTCTTTTTGATTTTTACTCGAGGACGAGCAAAAGATAAGTGTGGGGGTGTGATAGGTAGTGAAAAATGCATAATTGACATCATATATACATCGCATTTGCACATTTATTCATATTATAATGCACAATTATTAATATTTCTTTATTTAATATGTGCAGCCTCAAATTATCAATTAATAAAGAATAAAGCTAAAAGAGCCCAAAAGCCCAGATCCAAGCCATGTTTGAAGCCCAGGTGAAGAAGTGCAAATACAAAGATTCAAAATGCAAATACAAGGCTAAGAGTTGCAAATATCAGAAATTAGGGTTGGATAGACTTCTGTCAAACCCTAAACACCTGCAGGATGAAGATAAAGGCCAAGATAGAGAGGAATTTCGTGGAGAAAGGATTGAAAAAATCTAGATTAGGGATAACTTGATTACCAAGTTATCACGAAAATCTAGATAAAAGGCCAGGATCCACCTTCCAGAAACAAACGGCCAAAGGGACGGATCAGAAGAGGCCACGCGCCAAAGCGCGTGGCAACAGAGCCAGAACTGCCGCGGACCGCGGCAATCCCAGGGAATCCGCGGCAGTTTGGATAGAGATGAATCTGAAATTTTGTGGTGGACGTTTATCCGGGGACTCCTCTACATTCTGCCCTATAAATATCAGAGCATTCGCAA